>JAYMTH010000533.1:0-20206 GCA_036897465.1 Pelargonium australe
TACTTACCTTATTTACTTTTGTGTTAATTTCATAATTATGTAAAAATATGTGTCAAAATTAAAATTTTGATAACGTGGCGCTCTAATATGCATTATAAACCTGTTTTTTGGTCCAGCTTTTATAGTAAGTATGTATAGATTTCATAAATTTGTATCTTAATTCAATCAAAACATTACACCTGTTATATTTTAGGCAAATCGGTAACAACGAATCTGTAGGTGGGATTGATGATCCATTAAATTTATGGGGTCGGGTAATCTGGCATACGTGCGTCTACAACTATGATTAGAAAAGCATATTAAAATGTATTGTGTCTTGTCAAAGTAATACATAATTTTTAGAAAACTCTATATCGTAAGTCTGGCGAGTTTCTTGATTTTGATGGTGAGCATATTGTTTGTGCAAGATAGCACATCGTTGAGCAATAACTCCGAATGTGTTTTCGACACACAATCTCATATATGAGAACGTACAAGAATCTCAACAGAATAGCACGTGTAAAAATGCACACAAAAAAGTACTTATATTCACAAGTCACGTACCATTCTCATCACAAGTCGTCGTTTGGTTGGTTGTTGATGAGGCCGGCTTCACTTCAGGTTTGAATCAGGTGTTTCAGTTCTAGCTTCTCGGGGGTGTTGTGTCTGGGAGACGGAAATCTTGAAGGCTTCTAGAGGAGGCTAAATGTCGAGAAGAGGTGATGAGCTAACCCTCCTTAAAATTTTGTTCTCTCGTAGACCGAGTTGAGTGTTGTGGTCATACTCGGGAGTGGGGGAGCTCCTCCCGGAGTCTTCTAAGGGCCTCTACGATAGTTTCGTTTTCTCAAAGGAAGGAGGGAGGCTCAGGCGAATGTGAAGTGATCATATCACCCATACTTTCAAATACCATGTGTTCTGTCAAACATTTTGATAAACATCACATTATACCATATGCATACACAAAATTGAAGTTGAACTTCTTATAATTAGTTAACAGCTTAAAATATAAATGACTTAATTACATGTCTGATTGCTGTAAATATTGCAGCCCACATTATGTAAATGTCTGATTATTTCTTTCTACAGCTTCTATTTTATTGTGGACCTCCTAAGTAAGCTGGTAAAATGGGAAGGAACATGAGGGTATACATGATATACAGAAAGTCAGCGGGCGAAAACTCATTATTCCTTTAGCTGCAAAACTGCAGGTCGTTGATCATTGCCACAATCCACCTCTTTCAGGTTAGTTGGCTTGTGGATATTAGCCCTAGCAGAGGCTGGGAGATTGTGATTGTGTTTTCCCTCATACGCGGTAAGGAGTGCTTTTGGGTCTGTCGAATCCCTCTCAACATGCTTACGAACATTGCATCCTACATAAGCGCATTTGTAATAGCTCCTGCACATATATGGTTTGGTTGCATCAGAAATGATCTTATTTGTAGACAGAACAACAACATTTGCAAATAAGACAAGGCACATTATTGATTATTGAAATTTTCAACTCAATTTGAGCATTATATAAGAAGCTAGTTTTTAGGACTTCAGAATTAGGGGGTAGTCGGGGGAAAGCACGAGGTGTAGAATGATCTGGCAGCGAAGTAAACCAATCAGCACAACAAAACAGTTTGTGTAGCACACTCTCCTACATGAATTTTGATACCACCAAGGACAATTTCTACAATATTGCTCAAGATTATTAATATGTAACTTCAAATTTTCATTTTGGATACCTCAGTCAGACACCAATACAAGGCATAATAGCACTACACCATACCAGGAACATTATTATGCGTGCGAGTGAAAGAATTCGGGAGGTCAGTTTTACAATGTAGTGTGATTAGATATCATTTAGCACAAGTTTAACATAAATACAAAATCTATTACCTCGGGTGAGTATTCCCCTTGACTACTTTCTTCCCATACTTGCGCCATTTGTAGCCGTCATCCAAGAGATCAAATTCAGTTATTGTCTGCACAATGATCTTTGGTTCTGTAACTGTCCTTTTTATTGAACCCAGCTCTGATGCCCCTGCCCCAGTTTCTGTGTTTCTGCACACCAAAGGCAAGAAATATTCAATTAGTATACATAACCAAGAACAGAAGTGCAATGTTAGGTTCAACACTTGCCTTCTCTTAGAATTTGGTTCACAGTCATCATCATCTTCAAATAGTTTCATTTCAGCATCAACTTCTTCATGGTTACCTGATCTGGTTATCTCTATGGATGTTGCTTGGTTAGATTCTTGATCCCAATCAACCACTGGATGAGCAGATACAGTCCCAATTGAAGTCTGACCATGCAAATCAAGTTCATGCTTAGCCTGAGGGTCTATGTTTCCATTATGAAGACTACCATTTTTTGTACGCCTGTTTGATTGAGGTTGTTCATGTTTGTGCTGACCTCTGTAAATAATCTCAGTAATTTGGCCATCAAGAGATCGTACAACCTGTTTCTTCACATGGCAATCCAGATGCGTACATTTGTAGTAGCTTCGGGGAAACTTACTACCCTTTAACTGTTTCTGCCCATACTTCCTCCAGTTATAGCCAGCAGCAGCAGCTTTATCATCAACAACAAGATTAGGGGTTTCGGATTTTTTATCAGAACTTGGGACATGTGAAGACTGTGTCACAGAACACTTGGAATATGTTGCTGGTAAGGGCTGCATATGTTGGTCTGTAGTTGCATCAGAAGTAAGAGATGGATGGTAAGTTGACAGTTCTTCAAGACCAACTAGCAAAGAAGGTGCGGATGCATAATCAGAATGCAAATGAGACTGCGAAAGTGCAGCCTGTGCAGTGACTTGTGCCAGGGCCTGCTGATGGGACATTCCGAAGGGGCTCTACAAGAATTCAAAAGAGCAGATAATTCATAGCAGTTTCGGAAAATGAAGCACTACACAAAGAATGATTGCATGTTAACACTTAAATTCTCAAAAATAAAAGAGCAAAACCAAATACCTGAGGCGATAAGAACCCGGGCGAGTTGAGCAGCACTGAAGGGCTCAAACCTGGCGGCACAGTGAAAAGCGAGGGCTGAGGAACCACCAAATTCAGTGGCCTACTCTGCTTAAACCCTGAATTATCCCCCACTGGCACTGCCATTGGCGATTGCATAGCTCCAGCGAGCAGCTGCGAGAACGAGCTGTACTCCGGGTCAGAGTAGCAGTCGGAGAAGAATCTAGAGACCAGGGTCATGGGACCGGGGCTGAAGACGCCGTCGAGGCAGGGCCACGGCGGCGCTGAGCCTGTGGAAGGCTCTTGCTTCTCCAACATTGATCCTAGCTTTTGAGTATACTGGTGATTACTTTAACTCCAGCCTTATATCTATATAGATATAGATACGGAGTTCCGTATCGGAAAAGTTGGGTTTTGGCGGCTTTCGTGGTGGGAGAGAGACAGGACTCTGACATTTGTACAATATTTAATTTGTTTGGCTGTCAAGTTGTGCGGTCAAGTTGGGTCTCAATGAGTCAATGTAAAGTGCAAACAATAGGATCTGCAAATACCCACTTTTAATTACGCTGATTTTTCATAGCACGCCAATGGTGACAGATACAAAAAGGAAAACTCTTGGTGTCGACAATACTTTTTTTTTTCTGGTACATAAGCTAATAATTTATTAGCTCAAATCTTATAAGTTATAACAAAGACGATCTGTCAAACGGTAACACAATGACTAAAACATCATGAAATCTTGACTTTCAGAAACGTAAAACAACTCCCCAAAATATCATACAATTCCTTTAGCTTCATCTTCCTCTTTAAGAAAAAAGTTTCATCCAAAAAATGAGCTACCATTACTAATACAACCTCTTGCAAGATCCAGAACAACAGAGACCCAGCTATGATCTTGTTTTTCTTGTCAGAACAAACAGAGAGCAGAGACAGAGCCAAGAATATATTTGGTCATACCAATAGTAGATATGACTGGAAAACAGCTCTGGTGCTAGGAATGCAAAGGCGTGGTGGCAGACTCTGCTCCTTCCTCTCTTCTCTATTCCTATGTTCTCTTTCTTCATCTGCAGAATGAAACATCTAAGGTTTGAAATTGAATAAAGCTGAGATATTTTGAAATAAGATTTAAATAAATGGTCATGCGAACTCTCTTGGGTGCAAGATCCCTCCGGTGCTGTGTTGACATGTGAACTCTCAGGGAAATGAAACAAGAAATGAAGCTGCAGTGGATGGTGATGATGATCTTTGGTTGTTGGTAGCAACAAACGCTGTGTCATTGTATTATTAATTTGCATGCTTAAAAGGGCAGCTCAATGCTAATGTATATCTACTGAATGATTCCAAAATCTCTCTTTTTTTCTACTAATATATTCAATGATATTTCTCTCTGAAAACCATGCATGAGTAAAACATGTTATCGGCAGATTTTCTATTCAATCCAAAACATGCATGTTATATGGAGTATAGAGAGCACTCACATTTTGATCTCAGAAAAATAAGTTGAGATGGCCGTGCCTTCTACATCCAATGTGCGAACCAGTCTCTGTCTCTTGCAAGGTCCCTCCAGCCAGCAGAATTCCAATTGGAATGTATTAAACTCCGCAATTGTCTTTCCCACGTCAGCAGGGTATCCCATGTACATGCCCCCAGGTAACAATGTAATCCAGTAACCTCCATCGAATTTAATTAAGTTTTCTGACATGGTACCCGTCCAGTGCAAATTTGTGGTAACATCGCTTCCTTTCAATGATGTATTAATATCCTGATACATACAATACAAGTAAAAAGGGACTTAAGGTCTTGAAATTGACCATGACCGTCACAATAAACAAAAGTGGTAAACAACTCATTGATCAAATCCCAAAAATACAATTTGATTACTACTATAAATGTACTTCAACATCCCCATTTGAAAAAGGAAATAACAGGAGTCATGAGTGAGGGAAGCCAGATATTACCCCAGATACTTTCCAGGAGGTAGATGTAAGTAGCTTGGTAGTTGGGAATGTCATTGAATCTTAGTAGCATGCTCAGAGTGTAGTAGAATTAATATTTTTAATATTATGAAAGAAACCATCCTAAGACAGATTTCAGAAGCATAGGTCCACACTCCACAGTATATTTCAGCAGGTTGATGCTTTATTGATGTTAAGAGTGTGTGACTAGTTATTGGTTGGAATTCTCACAAAGACTCTTAATGATCAAGAATGACAAGCAACCGAAGTCAACTCTGCAATATTTTCTACGTAGAGGGAGGGTTGGACCAAACTTACCTGAATTATCTGGTCATTGTCATCAATTTCAAGTAATACAGTAGCATCGGCTTCATCAACTGTAGCTCCATAAATACTACTGCGTTTAGTTATAGAATGACTTTTCCAGTTACCGAGAAATGGTGTGATTCTGCTCGTGTCATCCTGCAACCAACATAATTTTTCGCAAAACTTGATACAACGATGTTCTACAAATAAATCATAACAAACCTATAGCATACTTGTGTCACCAACTAAAGTTCTTGATTAGCTTACCATTGAATTGTCAAGTGAAGGATGTGAAACCATCTCATTTCCTCTTTCCTCAAGGAAGATTAGAAGCATTTCTAGAACTCCTTTTGGGTTCATTACATGGAATACCCTTGCTCGCAAATCTTTTATCTGAGAATACAGGCAACTCTCGCATACTAAAGAAGGTCGACGAGGAGGGAGCTTTAGATTTCTGCATGGAAGTATGAAATTGGGAAAAAAGAGACATCGGAAGTAAGCATTGGAATTATTGGGCAAACATTTAGTTACAGAAGAAATTATTAGCAACACAATATTTGTCTACAATGAAAAAGTTGCATCTTCTTAACATGAATAACTAAATAATTTGAACTAGCTCACACACCTGGTAATTTCCCAGTCATTCATCACTTCACTTTACATATTAAAAGTTTCTATCCGGACTCCGGGCTACAAAGTACAAAGTACTGAGGATTTATCTAGCCTACTACACTGGCTACACAGTACAGAGGCTTTATTTAGCCTATTGCACACTTGCTACACAATACTGAGGCTTTATCTAATCTTTGTACACACCAATGATAATAAGAATATGTAACTGAGACTTGTTGGGAACATCTTTGCACAGGCTTTATTACTTATCAATGTGCAAGAACACTATCACTATTATATAATGTTCATTCATAAAAATACAAATAAAATAAGTTCATTTGAAACTCGTGCAAATTTTAATTTCAATGTAATATCATTTGATGCATGAGGAACACCTTTTAGTGGAAAGTAGCACTCACTTGGGTGATTCTTCTCCAGTATCATCTTCCCCCAGCACCCCTTGTCTTAAAGTATATTCTAACATAGTATTCTGGTACCTTAGAGAAAATGCTCTCTCATTTGGGAAAAAACCAATCTGCAGACTCATCATAATGACAACAACCAGAAAGCAATGTGATCACGATAAGATACAAATCATTTTTCAGAACAAAATATCCTGAGTCGACTATAAATTTTCAATGTATTACAACTCACTTGCTGGTATGTGTCCACAGTGAACATGTTGGTTTCTTTAACTTTGTACTCTGCCCATTCTGGCTCCTCATCGTAAGTATCAGGTTGTTTAATGTATAGCCTAGAGTAAAATCACGTTAAGAACTTGTATCAAAGAATAACCAGGAACAACCAAGTCTTTTTAAACAATTATAACTAAGCTGATAACATATAACTTGTTCACTTCACTGAAGAAAAGGATAGACATGGAGGGAAAAAAACAAATTCAAAATGGCTCATCATAACCTGCAGTATCCTTTGTGACTACATGTCAAACATTGCATTGTGATAACTACCATAAAGTACGGTGTATGAAACAACATTACTACATTTCTCACTCAGGAAGCCTTTTTTCTTCTGAAACAACGAGAACCTACCAGTAAAACATAATTGTACTTCTATTTACTTTAGCAGCTGAAATCTGAAGAGCTCAGCCCTTAAAATAGTACAGTATATATTCAAAGCACTAAACATATGTACAATTAATAAGCTACATGTTCAAACTCTGAACAAAAACTTGGCTAATGGCTCAATTATCCTCAACTATTCCTTTAATTAATATGTAGCCTACCAACTAAAATCATGACGCGAACAAAAATTGAACAGCATCATTTCATGTTCTTTATTTTCTTTACTTAAGGTATATGATGGATTTGTCCCTTTTGTTTATAGTATCTATTCTGATTTGAAAAATAGTAGAAATCCATCTCATTTGCGTAGAACTCCCTGGTCAGAATCATTGGAGCAATTATTCCAATAAACACTTGACCCCATATAGCTATAGTTTATAGAAAGAAAAAGAAAAAGAAAAAGAAATCATGTTTATTAAATTGAATGTTCATAAGAGAAACACACAATAATTTTGTCTCATATAGAAGAAATTCCGCAAATGTATTTATAGGAAGAAACTAGTTTTTGATAAGCTCCACCATCACAAGCATTAATAAGTAGTTTATGTCAATATATTACAAAATGACTTCCAATGGCAATAGGTCAATACTATAATGATCATCATTTCATATTAATTTGGTAAATGCCTTTAATTTCATAATTTCAACATCTTAAATCTGATGATTCCTGGCAAATATAAACACTGTCGCTAATTTCAAATTATCACTAGTAAATTGAACTAATATGGCAACACAAATTTAATAAAAGGAACTATGTTTATAGCGACTGAAGCATACGTTTGGATAAGGCTGATATTTTCATCATCTCCGTAAGGAATCGCTGAAAGCTTTGTGCTAACTTTCTGCAAAAGCTTCCCATTGGTATCAAATTGCTGCAAAAACCCATCATGACTCAAATTCCATCTGGATTACCAAGAAAATTCAGGAAAATCCAACAAGACAACAAAATAAAACAGTTCCAAATCCAATACACAGCATTGAGAGACAAGGGACTTAGGGTACCCACATGAAAAGAACCGGTCCACTTGCCAACATTAAGGTCCACGAAACGGCGCAAGTTGTCAATGGTCACGGCTTCCACATCGGACTGTTGCTGTTCTTGTTCTTTGCTTGTGCTTGCTGAGGAAGACGGAGAGCTCCTGAGTCGAGCTTTGAGGCTCCGAGAAGCTGAAATGGGTACCAAAAATGATTCGGGATAACATAGATTTATGGGTTTGGATTGGATTCTGTTGGGGTTGGGCAATTTGGCAACCGGAAGGACTGAGAGTGTACAGTAAAGTGATGCCATGAAAGAGCACAGAGTTATTTGATTTCAAGTCTCAGCTCAAGGAGTGTCCGTCAGGAGCTATTTTCCACGGGAACAAAATTGGGAGAGATAACCAATGATTTTCCCTAAATACCCCTGATCTAACTCTTGAAATTTTAAAAGCAGTGAAAACCGAAAAAGGTCCAAGATAGTCTTTAAACTATACATATTATGCTATTTTTTCGGTCTAAGCCACGTGATTTCCAAGCGGGCGCACAAACTCGCAGTTGACATCTTTAAAACGTTTTATCACACTCAGTCAAAACTCATTAATTTTCTCAAAGATGTGTTGAGCTGGATATTATGTTAGCTTAGTTTGTGAACTTTCAAGTGTTACAATATTAGTCCAAAATTTTGAATTTTGTTTCACTTTAGACCAAAATGTGATTAAAACAGTTCTAAATTAGTCATTTCAGTTAAAATGACAGGCGAAAATCATTAAATCTATCCGACAATTTCATAATTTGGGTAGTTACAGAACAGTAGTTGATAAAGTCTCATTTCTTGCTCTGGTCAATCATGAAACCAATAAAGTCAAATCTGAGACCAGATCTACAACACAGACACAATCATCTGAGCCACCTATGAACCTATGTATTTGTCAACTAAAGTAACAACTTGCCAGAGATTGCAAGAATCTGCTCCATGTGTTTAGCATGCCGTACCAAAGACATTCCTGTTTTTTTCCGGAATCAGTGGCCATTTTCAGTAAACATGGTCACATGGTCAAATGGACCATCCAATTCCAACCCATATATTCATTTCATTTCAAAAGTTCTTCCAATAAATAAAGCTATCTTTTTCAGATTTCAAACCCCATGCATCATTTTCACTACCCCACCCAACAATTGCCACCAAATTTCAGGTCAGCAATCAAAATAAAAACAGCCAAAAAAAGATTTCAAAAACAAAAGAAGTGGAACACAATTCAATTTTCTTTCACAAATAGGTTGCCTAAAATCTCTAAAGATTGATCTCCTTCAATGTTAATGCTCGAATGCATATCAATGTGGTTACCAGAAGCGGACGATCGTGTCCCACACAGCACCGATGGCAAGGACAGCAGGCAGCACAAAGTGGCCGCCTATGTAGGATGGCGGGGCATTGCTCTTTATCGGGGAAGCCTTGGGAGGGGGAGGAAGGTTTTCGACATGGACAGCTAGCTTCATGCCTCCATAACAGAATCCTTTTCCACTGATGAAATAGTAGTTTCGGGTCACATTCAGTGGAACCACATCCCTTCCCGCTCCTGTAGTCCAGTTGTGAAGGAAATGGTCGGAGTTGCAAGTCTCGTAGTCTGTCTTGTTCACCTCAAGCACATTCATTTGGTTCCTATCATACACAAAAACTAGAAAGGGAATGGTATATAGTTAGGAACACGTAACATATTATGAATGCTAGTGAATACATAAAGACATTAAATTTGAACTTAGTAGCTACATTTCCAATTACACCTGTAGATCAACTTCTAGAGTCGCATTAGGATATCTAAAAACAAATTATTAGAATACCTCAAAACAATCTGTCACAGACACTAGCACTCCATCATCATCATTGGTCAAGTGTAAATTAAATCTAGGCATAATAGCAATCATAGTTTTATTCTCATTATACCATAACATATGTCGAATGAGACTGAGTCAATATTATTGTAGTTTGTAGGATCTGATATACACGTGACTCAGTGCTTATTGGCCTCTCAGCTAGCAATATATTGCGCAGAATGGAAACAATTGAGCTATAGCTTGAAGAATGATATAAGCACATCGTAGAAAATACATATATTTTGTATACTATATATATATATATATACAGCCAGTAGCTCAGGCAAGCACAGCTTACACAGTAAATCAAAAGAAGTGAGTCGCAAAAGGCTCTACTTGGTCAAATGATAGAACAAATCAAGATTATCGTGATAGCATTGAATGGTGGAGAAGATTTTTATTGCATCTAATCTAAATGCTCCACACTTTCTTAAAATTGATAGGCCTGTCTTCACTTATGAACTCCTCATAGCTAGTACACCTAATTGGGGCTGTGAGTTCATCAGGAAACATATTGAGGTCTATATCATTTTCTCACCCAACAACCCTCCTAAAAGCTAAAGGATCAATGACTGGTCAGTTCAACAAACTGTCCAGCTTTCGCACAACACTCGTTGAGCCTGAGAATACACTACTTGAATTAGTGAACTAACAGTCTAACACCACTCAGATAGCCTTTGAATAGAACATTTTTGTGCAGGAAATCTGAATGAGAAATCGAAATGAGATGCCAAATTTATTCTTATGATAGAAAAAAGAAAGTCATAATCCAAACATTGTAAATCAGAATCTCATTTCCATTCTCATGATTGATTCTCATTTCTAAACCAAAATCTCTAATCCAAAAGCTGCTTAATATTCAAATACTAAGGAATTGAACTGCCTCCCAAAGAGAATCTAGGAAAAGAGTTAAAGATCAGTTATTTACATAACCAACAAGAACCCAAGAAAGTTCAAGAAAAAGTGAAGGTACTGTAGCTATTTTAAGACAGCAAAGAACCATACTGTATAGAGCAAGCTAGCTAAAGATGGAGAGATCCAAGCTAAAGCAAAATCATGAATGAACACAGTAACAAACTAATTCTCTTCTTTTTATTTCCTAAAATTGAAACTCAGCAAAGCTGAATAGCAGGAATCTGCCCAAATAAGCTCATACAAGAACCAAAATGGGAAAGAAAAAAAATCCATCTTTGTTTCTCAGTAGAGCTACAAATACCATGAACAGATCTGATCTAAAACAAAAAATTTACAGTAACCCAATACAGAAAACATGCAAAAAAACAAGAAACGAGCACAATCAAAGAGCAGATCTAAAGGTTGTATAGTGCTTACAGAGCCAGTCACCATTGTAGAAGTGCTTGTCCTGAGCCCAAATGGTGTAGTTGACATTGGAGGTCCAACCCATGTTGGCTCCCACAGTCCACCGCGTCGCCGCCACATCCGGGACAAGCACCAACACCGCGAATGCCAGCACCGCCGCTGGAAACCAGAACCCAGCTCTCACTGCCCCCATTGCTGCTGCAGCTTCTTCTCTGGAACTCTCTTCACAACACACACCACAAGACTCTGTTTCTTGAGAACCTCTTTTTTTCTTTTTTGTATGTGGGATTGATTTTCTTGGGTTTTTTGCTAGCTGGTTTGTCTGTTTATATGCATGTTCTCTTGGCTTATCTAGAAGCTGGTTACTTTCTAGATCTACAACTAACATAGATTATGGAGAATAATTTATTTTAAAATTTTTGAATTAAAAATGATTAGGACCGTTAACAAGTTAACTAAAAAAGATAGTGTGTTGAGACAGAGTTGAAGATTTCCAGCTTCACTGTCTGTCCTAATTTCGCTCACACCAATTTACTTTAACTATATATTATTAATTTAGTAACTACTCTGTAATTATTAATTGTGCAACTTTGCTTTTCACTTTAATGAAGAATCTACAGTTTTTAGTTGGAGAATCTGTGCTGTGAAAGTTGTGAAATGCATAGGTTTAGAGATTGGAACTTGGACTCTGCTATACAGTTGCTTTACTTTTTCATCTTCTTTATTTTAATTTACCCTTTATTTGTATTTGGGCTGCAAAGCAAAAAACATAAGTTGAGTCTTGAATCTTAATCCATCTTTAGGCTTTTGTTTGTGAGATCTTACTTCAACTTTTATTATTCAAACGTTATCTAATATTTACAAGAAATTAATAGTCACCATTGGGGAGGAGATCGCTCGGGCTGGGCTAACATATCAGATCTGAAACTCGTGGAGGCAATGAGCATTCGAGAAGTCTTGAGTTGGACGCGTGATCATGGGTGGAATAATATTATTTTCGAGTCGGACACGTTGGGGGTGATTCAAGTTTTACATACTGGAGACGAAGACTCTTCCAGTGTCTTGGGTCTAGTTATTTGAAAACATTTTGTCAATTTCGTCGAGTTATTTTAGTTTGGAGTTTAATCATATTCGTAGATATGCGAATCAGGTGACACATCGCCTTGCGAGGTCATCAGTTTCTTTGTCAGGTCTTGTAAGTTGGATTGGTCTTGTTGGCCCGATTGATTTGTCGGATTTATTATTTTCTTATATGAATTAATAAAGGCAAATATTTTCCTAAAAAAAATAATAATACCAAGAGAATAGTTGAGTATATAAATTAGAATAGGGATGGCAACGGGGCGGGGCGGGGGCGGATTTTGCATTCCCCGCCCCCATCCCCATCCCCATTTGGAGAGCGGGGAAAATTCTCTCCCCATCCCCGCCCCATTCCCCTAAAAGAACTCCCCATCCCCGGCCCCATCGGAGCGGGGATTACGGGTTCCCGTCGAGTTCGGGTGCAATTGTCATCCCTAAATTAGAACTTTCATAGATGAAAGTACCTGATTTATTGGTTTTGTATAATTCATAAAGAATCATCAACTTTTTCGGTTTATATCATGATGTTTTTGAGCGGGTCTGCACTCGCGATTGATACTTTTAATCCGTTTTATTACACTCAAGCTAATCATCATTCGAGATTCGTTCACAGTTAAATCATTTACCTCTCTCCATAATATGTTGAGCGGGAATCGAACGAGAATCATGAAGTATTTACAAGTAGAAAAGATAAAGGAATACAAATTGTTTAGAGCTACCCAAACAAGTAGTATCACTCACAAGCTATCATTTATATACTTGTAACATGTTAGCTGACCAAACAATTGACTGGAGGTGCCACATCAAAATCCAGTTTCAATTATGAGGAGCATAAGTATTTCAAATATTCCCCATTCTTTTAGCCAAAAAAAAATAATAATAATACATTAATTCAAGTTACATTACGTGTAGAAAAAAAAGAAGAAGTTAAGATTGAATCATAACTTCAATAACCCTTGTTTTTGATTCAAAACTACACCAACTTCCAATAATTCACGTTACATTTATAGTACACATATCCTCCAACTAATGCTAATCTTTACCTTATAAAAAAATGCAATCCTCTTTGTTCCTTCCTTTTTAACTATCCACATTTCGTGACTTCAAAATTTTATTTCATTGTTACCATAAACAGCTAACAGATACTTGAGCTCAACTCAATCCAGCCTTCTCAGCAAGTACCTCACTTGAACTTCCTTCGTCAATGGCATGATCCAGCGACTATACAGATAAGATACTAAGCTTGGTTCTATTTTGTACGCCGTATCAGAGCAATCTACTGTTGCATCCATCATAATCTTCTTTGCATACGCTTTGGTTTTGATTTCTACTCTTCTTTTTACCGTCTCTTCAACCGTTGGATATGTCAGCATTTCCATCAGTTTGGCCCTGTCCTGTAAGAGATCCAACCCCACAACCAATGAAAATTCAAAATTCAAGTACTGATACAATGTCCAACCAAAGTTAAATATACCTGAGCTCTAATGGCAGCTTTATATGCATCTGGAGAGGCTTGGAATTTAGCTTCTGCTACAAATTTACCATAATGGATTCTCTTGGAAAGAGCCTGCAAAAAAAGAAGCCATAAGACAAATTGGTCAAAATCACATGATAACATGTTGGATTTCAGTTCTCAAAATCACAGCAAAGTTTGTTCCTGCTCAAGCAATTTAAAGTTATGTGATACTTGCTACACCAACACAAATTGGTCAGATTGCAAACCTTCAAACAATTTGTGTCACAAATAGCAGTAGATCCGAAGTTTCCATCATTTCCTTCTTTGACAAATCTAGGGACAAAGTCTCTAAAGTACATATCCCAAACTTTGACGTTTATGTTAATTGAATCAGCAATGGGATGTAGTACCTGTTCGCAAGTGATCAGAACAAATATGAAACAAGAAATTGTTATGTAGTATCAGCAAAGCCGGTACATATTACTTACTTGGGGGTATTGCAGAGGTGGCAACCTCGGGTCAGGCAAGTCCTCTGGAAAGAATGGATGCTCATCAGGGCTCTTGTATCTTCCCACCTAATGAGCAAATATAAATCACTAACTGCAATGCTCCAATTTCTTCTAATTTTCAACTATTCTTTGACATACCTGTGCATGAAGCTTTTCACTTTCTTTGAGCATAAACTCTACCAAAGAACCATGGAATCCATCCATGTAAAAAGCATTAGGGTCATATGTATCTGCATTATAACAATACTGAGCTCTCTCTAAGAGGCTAAATATGATGCTATCCTCTTGTCGAATTAACGAATGTCTTATACCCTCAAGGGTCAAGCTTTCACTCTCATCTACTCTTTTCTTTGGTACCAATCTACATAAAAGGAAAGCGAAATTTAAAAAATACAGTCTATCAGAACTTGAAACCTAATATGCCCCAAACCACCCATTAAATACAAATGATTTAGTTATGAAATTAACAAACATTAGGGTCAGATGCATATATATGGTGTTCGGTGTTCCATGCATACATATACATATGTGTGTCTCACACTTAATCAATATTATGAAGAACCAACTTGCAAAATCAATAGCAAAAAAAGGCATGAAATGGAGAACCTACATTGCACACCAACTTGTCATATATTGAGTAACAAAATAGTGAAGGACTCAGGCTGAAAATTGAAAGTAAAATATGAAATTAACAAACAAAACAGTGTAGCTGTGAGAAAATCCACAAGAATGCAGACTCCAGATATCAAAATAAAAAACAAACACAAGCCCATCACCAGAAGAAGATCGAAGAAGACAAACAAATGGCAAAAACAGAGCAAAATCTTCAAATCGTAACAAAGGCTTGAACAAGTTCCAAAGACCCATTAATTAAGAGGGTACGTAAATTGTGAAAATGTTGAAAAGGGTTTGTGTTTATATACCCAACAAGAGGAGCAGAAGGGTTAATAGATGGAATGCGGTTGGTGAGCACAGCAGAACCGTTTAAGGAGAGGGTCTGAGCGTGGCTGGTTTGGGAGGCGAAAACGCAAGTGGGTCTCAATTTATTGTTCGGGCGATAGGCGGAGAAGGCCAGAGAGGGAGGTTTTAGCTGCGCAACTTCCATGGACGATGGTGGAAAAGAAATGAAAACCAAAAAATAAAACAGAGAGAGAGAGAGGAAGAGGACGACGGAAGTTTGTTAAATGGTTCTGATTCCGGGTTATTGGGTATATTCATATTTTTAGACTAGGAATGCGAAAATAGCGGGACGATTGACACGTGTACTCCTTTTTTCCATAAATATTGTATGCCACTCTGGAGTCACAATAATATTATAGGTTTCTTGTAAGAGATATTTCGAACGTAACTTGACATAAATTCTTTTTGTCCCGTCTCAATCTTGCTATGAGTTTGATAATTTTTTAACAAACAATATTTTTCTTCATTATATATGACATTCCTTCCATTCCAATTTCCAAGTAGTAAGTAATTAAGTAAATAGCTTATTGAATATGAGGAATGATCCTTTTTCTAGCTTCACCCACCTCTTTATGATAACATTTAATATAGTTGGAAAATGTGACTTTACTGGCATCTTCCTTGGTTAATTTCAATGAAAAATGCATGGGATGCATTCTCATTTGAAGACTAATGTTCTTCATTTGTACCAAAGAATTTATATTTTATCCAAATCTTATAGGTTTACAGAAGATTGAGTTTGTTTTTTTATTAGATTTGGGTAAAATACAAATACAAACTCTTCAATTGAGCCCAAATCCAAAATTACAAACAAAATCTTAGTTCTCAAACCGACCACTGGATCATTCAAGTCATAAACATCGAAGTTCTCAACATGGTAAAATGCAGCCTTGATCGGTGCTCATGTCAATCCTTACATTGTAAAATGCAATCCTTTTGGTATTTTTACGTGTTTTGCACAACAAATATCCGTGTAAAGAGAGTTCACAAATTTATTTCATTCATTACAACAAACAGCTCAGAGTGACTTCAACACAACTAGACTCAGTCCAACCTTCTCAACAAGTACTCTACTTGAACTTCCTTTGTGAGTGGCATGATCCAGTCACCATATAGGCTAGCTATTAAGCTTGGCTCTATTTTGTATACAGGTTCTCCCATATCAATCATTGGGTCCACCAGAACCTTCTGCCCATAAGTTTTGGTTTTCGTTTCTACTCTCTTTTTTATCGACTCTTCAACCGTTGGATATGTCAGCATATCCATCAGTTTAACCCTGTCCTGTACAATCCAACCAACCCCATAACACCAAAGTCACAAAAAAAACATTGATAATATGATATCAGGAAAGTAACCAATAAAGTGCCAGGTTATATACCTGAGCTCTAATGGGAGCTTCATAGGCTTCTGGGGAGGCTTGAAATTTAGCCTCTGCCACAAATTTACCATAATGTATTCTCTTGGAAAGAGCCTGCAGTCATGAGAGAAATAAGCATCCAGAAATTCATGAAAACACATGATGGTTCTTCTCATGGAATAACAGAGTAGAAGAGACTTGCTCTAATTCATGCAGTAACCTCGCATTTTGACAATTCGCAATCCTATATCAATAAGCATTTGTGATGTTTTACTTAATGTAAACATATTTTTCTCATTGAGATTCAAAATTTTGTTGACTTAAACCGAGTGATTTGTATGAATAATCATATTAGCATAGTATCAGCTATGTAAGGGTTAAGACATTCTAATTTGAAAAGCATTCTAATTTCTGCTTCTTTTTCAGCCATGATATATAGTAGAACCTAACAAGAGCGTGAATGATAGAGAAACTTGTTAGGTTTCATTTCTAATATCACAGAAATTTTACTCCTAGTCAAGCAAATCAAAGTAACCTGATCTCTGTTGAAATTAGGACAAATTGTCAAAATGCATACCTGCAAACATAATGTGTCACAGACAGCAGTTGATCCACAATTGCCATCATTGCCTTCCTTAACAAATCTCGGAATAAGATCTTTAAAGTACAGATCCCAAACTTTGATGTTTATATTAATTGAATCAGCAATGGGATGTAGTACCTGTTTGCAGGTTGGAAAAAATAAGAAACTAAAAAACGCTATCAGAATTATAACTAGCAGCGATGCTGGCACGTATCAATACACATAATGGGAGAGAGAATTCCGGTGGAAGTACACAACTATCATTTTCGGTATTATAAGTTTAATACGTCATTACCTCATCCCAAAAAGAGTGTACTCTTGCCTCTTTTGGCGAAAATTAAGAATTATTTGATTAGTGCTTAATTTTCCTTCATATAACCTCTTATGGCTTTGTCGTAATAAACTCAAGAGATTCTAACTAACTTATCATAGAAATATTATTCGCAATTCATACTCAAGAGGAAGGATGTTACTCATTTTGGGACAAACATTTTAGAAGAACAAGACACATAATTTGGGACAAAGAGGTTAATTTATGAATATGTACCTATGTTACATGTTGTAATTGAATGTTTAACAAGAAATTATAATACTTCACATAAATATTATGAGCTTAATAATGTCTATCTTCATGTTAAGTTATTATCATGGGTGTTACTAAAGGAGGAGTTGTTCATTAAGTACTCGGTTCTTCGGACCTCTTCATGCACTTGCCAATGGTTGAGGTTTTATAAATTCCTTAACATATTAGACATAAATATTCTATTTTCCCTAAATTATGGAAGAGCTAATCAATAACTCACAGATAATTCTGTATATTTTTGCACTGAAGTTGATTCCAGAATTAAATAAGCAACAAACAATATGCATGATAATAATCTTACTTGGGGGTACCGGAGAGGTGGCAACACTGGGTCAGGTAAGTCCTCTGGAAAGAATGGGTGCTCATCAGGACTCTTGTATCGTCCCACCTAATATGCAAATAATGATCAGTCAGAAATTTTGCATTGGTCCATTTTCTTCTTTCTGCCCCTTTGTTCCCATCCTTTCAACTATTCTTTTATCAAAAGTTTGACATACCTGAGCATGAAGCTTTTCAGTTTCCTTGAGCATAAACTCTACTAAAGAGCCATGGAACCCATCCATGGAGAAAGCATTAGGGTCATATGTATCTGCATTATAACAATACTGAGCTCTCTCTAAAAGGCTAAATATTATGCTGTCCTCTTGTCGAATTAATGAATGTCTTATACCCTCGAGGGTCAAGTTCTCACTCTCATCCACCCTTTCCTTTGGTGCCAATCTGAAAGCAAAATTTTAGAATAGTCTTATCAAAATTTGAAATTCTAAACGACCAAACTGTCCCGCCGAATTTATAATGATTTAATTGTGCAATTACCAATCATTGTGAGTGCCAGCAAGCTCAGTGGCTTTGGTATAGGCAAAAACTGTTGTTGATTTCAAACATTATATGTATGATACAAGCAACACATGATGCAGTATAGTGCAAATTGATGTCAAGTAACAACTACAATAATTAAAATTACAAAAGAGTGAATAATCATCAGAAAATCTACACATGAATGGTCTGATCTTCTAATCCTCTTAATGAAAGCAACGAATTCCGCAGGCAATCCCGCCTCACATGACACCTACTCTAATACATTTACCGCACAAAGTAGATTGAACCTTATTTAGAGGATTCCTATGTGCTAACGTCACAAGCAATGTCATACATATATCCCATTCCCAACATTTATAATCTAGAGGAACACAAAATATACCACAATTTTCTTATCTCTCAGCTGAAGACATTTTCAATTCAACAAAAAAAAGAGCTAGCTGGCATTGGGCATAAATATATGTATTGTGTGTGCTTGTGTTTTCACTAGACAATATCAGATTACCAATAACTAGTGAGAAAAACAAGCATATTTGGAACTTTAATGAATATATAACTAGTTTCATTCAGTGATAGAGCAGACAAGCTTGATAATGTACTTTCCTAATCTATAAAAAAAACTAAATGTACTTCAAACTAGTATTATGGTAACAGAGTAATTACGAGCATATGTTATCCAATGCATCCATGCGTAACTGATATATGTCTGTTTGCCTAATAAAGACTATTGTCAAGAATCAACAAACAAATTCACCCTCTTAAATGTGATAAACAAATAGTGGAAGAATTCCAAGGCAATGAGAACCTATATAGGACTGGAAATGGAGAATACCACCAACTTATCATATTATTGAATAAATTAATTAATCAAATAGAAAACAAATATAGACAATTGTAAGTAATTCATCTGTCCCTAGGTCCAAATAAATACCTTAATCCTAATCCAGACTTTATCACTAATAAAATTATATGCCAAATATGAATGCACGACACCAAAACAAATCACTCCAATTAAAAAGCAAACACACATTCGACATCCTAGCAAATAGCAAACACAGAAAAGTCCACGAGAATGCATCTTCAAACAAAAACATGCCCATAACCAGAAGATAGCAAAATCTTCAATTTTTAATATATAAAAAAGGGCTTGAACAAACAAAATTACATGGACCCATTAAAAATTACTGGATGGATTGTGAGATAGTAGCAGAAAAAGTTTGTATTTTTCATACCCAACAAGAGCAGCCGAAGCCTGAATAGATAGAATGCGCTTTCTCGGGAAAACAGAACCATTGAAGGAGGCAAAAGGGCAAGTGGGTCTGGATATAGTGAGAGCGCGAGGGCCAGAAATAGCAGGAGATGGAGGTTTTAGCATGCGTGCGGCCTCCATGGATGGCAGTGGTAAACAGAGAATGCGAGAGCGAAGCTAAAAAGCATGGAAGAGTCGGTAGGTAGAGGACTAAGAGAGGGAAAAAAAGGAAGGTAGGAGGTGAAATAGGTGGGTCGGCGGGTCGAAAAAGGTGCATCAGTGTCGTCACAGCTCACTGTCAAAAGCTCCAAGGGGTGGTCACTAGAGACGGCTCTCTATTTTTCTCTCTGTCCCCTACACTCCCTTTAGCTCAATAACTGCAGTAATTATTATTCTTCTTTTTTTCTGTGTGTGTGTGTGTAAACTAGGGCTGTTCAAATTAACACACTAACCCGCTACCGGCCCGCTACCGCCCGCTAAGGCCTGCTACCGCCAGCCCGTTACATCTAACGGGCCCAATTAATCTCTGCCGTTAGATTAACGGGCAG
>JAYMTH010000534.1:0-20192 GCA_036897465.1 Pelargonium australe
TCCACGTCTTTCTTCGATCCCAATGCACCAATTTGTACTATAAAATTTTCTGAATCTTCTTCGATCGATCAGTATTTGCACACACAGCTCTGTTTTGTGATCTTGAGCTTGATCCATCCATGGCTTCTCTGAACATGACCCAGATCCGAGTCAATAGCTCGGTAGCTTCGTTTTCTCCTCGCCGGCTCAGCTTGGCTCGTCCCAGCAGAGTTGGGTTCCGGGTCTTTGCTTCTCAGACGGAGCCCGATCTCAGTGTCACTGTTAATGGGTTGAAAATGCCCAACCCGTTCGTGATTGGGTCGGGTCCTCCTGGGACCAACTACACCGTCATGAAGAGAGCTTTTGATGAAGGTTGGGGAGCTGTCATCGCCAAAACTGTGAGCTTTTCTTTTTAATTTTCTCTAGTTTTAGTTTTTATAAAAAAATATTGTTTTTCTATGTAATTTCAGAACTGGAGCTAGAAAATTTGAGTGTTTCTTTGGAAGTAATGGAAATGAACAAATGGCTTCTTTTGTTACTTCTTTTCATTTCCTGGGGAGAAGTTTTAGTTTTATGAAATAAAATATAAATATAAATTTCAGAATTGAAGCTGGAGATTGATTGCCCTCAATGTGATTTGTAGTCCATAATATAATATGGGTTTGATTTTTGTTCATAGTTTCATTATTTTCTTGTATTGAATTTCATGCGTGTTTTACTTCTTGTTTCCATGTGAAAAAGTTTCAGTTTATGATCTTCAATTTGTTTCTATTTAGGTGTCACTAGATGCAGGAAAAGTTATAAATGTAACTCCAAGGTATGCTAAGCTTCGAGCTGGTGGAAATGGCTCGGCAAAAGGGACAATTATTGGATGGGAAAACATTGAGCTCATCAGTGATCGACCTCTTGAAACTATGTTGAAAGAATTCAGGCAGTTGAAGGAGGAGTATCCCGATAGGATTCTCATTGCATCAATCATGGAAGAGTATGACAAGGCAGCATGGGAGGAACTTATCGACCGCGTTGAGCAAACTGGGATTGTAAGCCGCACCTATATGTTTAATTTGTTTATAACATAACAAATTATAGAACTTTGGTCATGTTTTAATATATTTTTGCATTGTTCTATAGGATGCAATTGAGGTCAACTTCTCATGCCCTCATGGCATGCCAGAGCGTAAAATGGGTGCAGCTGTCGGGCAGGACTGTGCATTGTTGGAAGAGGTGTGCGGATGGGTAAATGCAAAAGCTACTGTCCCTGTCTGGGCAAAGATGACTCCTAACATCACTGACATTACAGAGGTGTGCTTACTATCTTGTTCCTTTGCTTCACTAGTCATCGTAATTTTGTTATTGGTTTCGAATGAGTATATACATAAAAAGATTGTTTTGTATTTGATTCATGAGAATGCTTGTTTGCATTTGTAATATGAGTTTGACTAGTGACATGTAGTAGAAAGTGTGATTCGTGTTTTTGACTTGTGCGCCTCTCTCCTTGATATTTTTTTTTCTTCAGTCTGAACAATACATTATTCAAATTGAGATGAACATTAAAGTGAAGAGTGGTCCCTGTTAGATTTTAACTCCTATCTCATTACCATCTGATCTGATGACGAAAATGCTAATCAGGAAACTTTTGCATACTTGTTTAGAAATGGATATTATACATTTGTACCATTTATTGGACTGCTTTGGTGATCTGAGGATAAAAATGTTGGAATATGTAACTTTCCTCACATAGAGTTTTTGTGAGGGATGTTTTTTTTTGGTACACTTGTTACAAGTTAGCCATTGTAACACAAATTGTACTCGGCAGAAATCACGTGGCCAAAGAGTTATATAAACATCTACTTTTCATATTTTCTCTTCGTTTCCCTCTAATGTATTGTTCCAAGAATTAGGCATCATTTGTTATCACGTACTTCAACTTTAGGTTTAGTTCTTACATACAAGTTATGTTTATCTTCTTTTTCTTTGTAGCCGGCTAGGGTGGCTCTAAGAACAGGAAGCGAGGGGATAGCTGCTATTAACACTATTATGAGCGTGATGGGAATCAATCTCAAAACCTTACATCCCGAGCCCTGTGTCGAGGGGTTTGTATTCTTAAACTGAGCAAAACGAGCTTTTGTATGGACTTATAATTCATTTCAGATAGCTTATGAACAATTATTATCTAATATTTTCTGTCAGATACTCAACTCCCGGAGGGTATTCTTCAAAGGCAGTCCATCCTATTGCACTTGGAAAAGTGATGAGTATTGCAAAGATGATGAAGGCAGAATTCGGAGATACAGACTGTTCACTTTCTGGTATTGGAGGCGTTGAGACTGGTGATGATGCTGCTGAATTCATTCTTCTTGGAGCAAATACCGTTCAGGTAAGACTGGATAATTGATTAGTTTTTCCTGTGCTCTTGGATCAAACCGTTATTGTCACTTTTTATTTCTACACAGTTGATAGATCTCTCTGTTGTTATTTTACCATGTCGTAAACAATTCAGCTAATTAGCTTTGATACGTCTCTGTTCCTTTCCTTTTGTGGGTTTCTTCCTGCTAACTATCTGTTTCTCTCTGACCATGAAGTTCTAATTCTAGATTTTAGAGTTACTAGTGCAGCGTTTGGGTTAAAAAGTTCATAATCAGAACGGGAATCAAGAATCAAAATGGAAATGAGATTCCCGTTTCAAACCATCTTCATGACCGAAAAGTTATAATCCAAACATGAAGAATGAGAATCCATTTCTAAACAAAAACTACAATCAAAACGCTGCCTAAGTTTATCCATGCACTGTGGGAAAATTTATATCAACCGTTTTTTTCTTTCTTTTCTTTTCTTGGAGAGATATATTTTCCCATTGAACTGGTGTCTCTCAGCATTTACGCAGAGTTTTATTGTATACAGTAATTATATTTGTTTTCAAGTCATATTGATAAAGAATTCTTTCATTTTGGCATGTGCTGATGGTATGATGTATTCTTGAAATGATCCTACGCCTGTACAAAATGGCTTATGCCAGTATAGTTGTTACAATTGCTTGTGCAACAGTTGGATCTTGCCCAATCTTGATAAAACATTTTCAAGTTTCTGTTTGTTTGTTTATTCTGTATCTAATCTTAGCTTCTTCTTTAATGTTTCAGTTTTATATGTGAATGTATTGAAACGATTGACTTTTGTCTGTAGGTCTGTACTGGCGTTATGATGCACGGATATGGCCTCGTGAAGAAACTTTGTACTGAGCTGGAGGACTTCATGAGAATGCACAATTTCTCAACAATAGAAGATTTTAGAGGGTACGTTAATGTATATTGGATAGCAAAATCTGTGTGAACACAAAAAGTATCAGAATTTTCCTGATAAATTTATCCTAACATTACTCTTTATGCACGCGGGTTCTCCTTACAGGGCTTCTCTGCAGTATTTCACGACTCACACCGATTTGGTAAGAAGGCAACAAGAGGCAATTCAACAAAGAAAAGCTATCAAGAAAGGCTTGCAATCCGACAAAGACTGGACCGGAGACGGGTTTGTGACAGAGACTGAGAGCATGGTTTCTAATTGAAAAACCCGTGTTTTGTAAGTTGAAGTAATGTTAAAATCTTAGATCAAAACACAAATGCTTCGATATTTGTCTCTAGACTCTTGTAACTAGCAAAAAGATGGGGAACTGGTAAATAAAGTTTACCAAGATACTACCTGACCAGTTCCCCATCTCAATTCTCTAAAATCATTGCTTCGTGCTGTTTCTCTTGGATCGTGTAATGGGATGTTAATAAGTTTCTGTTGAATAACACGTATCAATTTCGGTTTCTTGGATGATTTTAGCTTTCACTTCTCGATCTGCAATTCCTCGTTAATTTTACAGTGTAATGTTTTGGAGAGTTATTGTTACAGGGAAAAATAAAGAACGGTAAAAAAGCTTCTTCACTTGCCACAGAAGGTAATGAATATATCGGTTACAACATATTATATCAAGTCAGGGTTCTAATTTTTCTTGCTTGAATGATGATACCAGCTATGATTCACTCACCGGAGGGCATGGCAGAGGGTTGAGAAGCAGCGGGTTTCGTGAGCTCATTGAGTTGGGAATACATGTCGTCGATGAACGCCATTGATTCTCTCTGAGGTACTTGGATTTCTTCTTTCAGCTTGCTTAATGCTAAACAATACGCTTCCTGCTCATTTTTGTTGTACATGTCACATTGAATCACACCAAGAAAACAAAATGTTAAATAGAAGATTGTGAAAATTAGGCTTGCTTGCTTGATCTTAATAACTCTTTGTAGCTATGCCTAACAAATGACACCAATCTCACACGAGCATGCACACATATAATATACATGGGTCAAATACTCAAATACTTCTACACCCTCTCGACTTTCATATTTTACTATAAATTAGTCCATATCTTACTTGTTTTAAGTTTCTAAACCTTGAACTGAGGAGATTGTAGTTTTACGTCTCTACAAAGATTCCAACGCTAAACAAAATTTTCCAAATTCTTGCCCCGAAATCTTTTTCTGTTTTGTATTTGTATGTTATAGTTTGAGGTAAGTTTTTCATGTTAAAACAAAAAACATTGAGTAGATGAAGATGATGATTTGCTGATAAAAAAGAGAAGAAGATGATGATTAAGATATATAATGATGATAAAATGAGATATAGAGCTAGTTAATTTAGAAGGAGATGAAAGTTGGAGAAATTGAGAGAATGAAAAAGAAAAACAAATTCAAATTTCAGCCCAAGAATATCAAAAAGTTTGAAGTATTTGGCGTCGGAATATTAATAGGAGTGTAAAACTATAATTTTGTTCAATTTAGGGATTAAAATTTAAATATAATAGACAAACATGAGAGTGACAGAATCTAAAAAAAAAGTGAGAGATGAGGATTGCAGAAGCATATATATGTTTGTATTTGATAAAGTATATATTGCCTAGGTCATGTCACTTTCTTATGAACTTGAAAAAAACTATAAAAAAAAAACAGAGAAAGAAAAAGGAGGCAAAAGAACATATTTTGAAGGGCACAAATTCTGAGAGGTCATAGGTAGACCTAGGAATTCGGGCTGCCGGCCTATTGCGCTGGGTAAAAAAACTCACGCGTTTTGTATTTTGTAACTTTTTATCGGCTCTAACGTTATCCACTGAGTAACGAGACACGTTAGGACAAATGAAAAGTTGCCCAATTAAAACAACAACGTGCGTTTTTTTGCCCGCCCGTTTAGGCCTGGTCTGCATAGCCAGGTATAGTCACATGTGGGAGAAAGTTGAAACTTGAAGCAAAGGACAGGACAAAAAACTCACGTGTTCATACTTCCTAGTTTCTACTATCCCTTTTCAGTAAGTGAAGAGACATGTTAGAACTGACAAAAAGTTATCCGACAAAAACATGTTTTGGTCCGGCCCGTTTAGGCCCGCGACCCACGTTGTCAGGTATAGTCATAGGTGGGAGGAAG
The DNA here is from genome assembly GCA_036897465.1 of Pelargonium australe. Lineage (NCBI taxonomy): Eukaryota > Viridiplantae > Streptophyta > Magnoliopsida > Geraniales > Geraniaceae > Pelargonium > Pelargonium australe. Next base: position 5,434 of record JAYMTH010000534.1, read on the forward strand.
TTGAAACTTGAAGCAAAGAAAATTTCCTATAAAAAGGAGAAAGAAAGAGCAAATCAAGAACAAGCCAACAAGACATATAGGTCATGTCTTTTTCATCAACCAGAGTTGTTTCTGAATAAAGCAATAAAAATACTCTTGAGCTCCAATCTCTACCTCTTACTAGATTTGACTTCACTTTTGCACTTACTCTTTAGACCATCCCATCCAAGTTTTAGGGAATCAAATAGACTAATCAACATCAACTCTGGTTTTTCTTGGTATTATATCTATATAATTTTATACATAACAAACAGCTGAAACATATATATGCTGAGAAGGTCTCTGGTTGGTAGAAATGGAACAATCTATCAGTGTAGAAAGGTTAGCACTTTCATGGCGTTGGATATGATTCATGTGGGCTGTTTTCTTTTTAAGTTTCCTGAAACGGGTTGTGAGTGTAATTACGAAAAACTAACCCGTGATTTTGCCTACATACATGTAACTAGCCTTAAGTTTAGTCACCCCATTCTGTTGGTTAGTTTTAGCATAATATTCATGAGGGTTGTTTTCTTTTAAAGTTTCCCGAAATGGGTTGTGAGCGGAATTACAAAAAACTAACCCGTGATTTTGCCCACAAACACGTAACTAACCTTACGTTTAGTCACCCCATTCTGTCAGTCAGTTTTAGCATGATATTACACATTTGCTTTCATGACATGTCTTGCATGAGACCTCTAATTGCATGATAATCCAATTTAACATAGTTTTTCATCTTGAGTTAACGGGTTACTAACAAAACGGGTGACTAAACTTAAGCTTAGTCAAAGCATCATTGAAAATTCTTTAGGTTAGTTATATGTTTGTGGTCAATACTGCGTGTTAGCTATTCATAATTATCCATTTCCTTCTAAGGTTTCACAAAAATGGGTTGTGAATCATTTCATTTAGTTTTAGAGAGAGAGAGAGAAAATAATATGCACTTACTTAACTTTTGATTGTTGCTTCTTGTTGTTGAAGTGCTACTAGTAGATTTGCTCTACATTTACTTAGCTCATTTGTTCCTTGCTTCTAGTCTAGGGTTCAAGTAGGTTTAGGATCAGCATATTCCGATCTGAAACTCAAATCTTTTGTTTGAAAAAACATCCTAGATAGACTCGATTTGTTACTCTAAATTCTACCCATATAAGATGAACATGATAGGTATAGAAAGTACTTTACCATGAAACAATCGAGCTCTGTCCGGCCTTGAATGCTCACATTCGTTGGGCTGTTTTCGTTTTCTGCAGGAATCTTCTCACCCGTAACATGACTCATATGATCGCCAAGCCCAGCCTATAGCAAAAGAACCGAAAAGAACGAAGAATCACACGACAAGAACGGGTTAAAATGGCAACAAGCATGGTATGTTGTTGTTGTTACCTTCAAGCAATCAAGGTGAGTCTTGAGCAAGAGTGTGTATAGAGGATGGCAAGAGATGGTTCTCTTGAGCTCCTCTAGACCCCCCAATTCCATTTCTAGATCATCATCTTGTTGCTGTTGTTGGTTGTGCAAAGCATGTGTGTGATGATCAATAGTGCTACTACATTTGTGTTCCTCCATATGTTACCTCTTGTGTGATACACAGGATTTGCCAAATTTACACACACCCTTTTTTGGATGCAAGGAAATGGCTCATATAAGCAAGAACATGTTGAGTGTGCATGAGTGAGTCAGTCAGTGGGAAGACTCAGAAAAAACACTATTGATTGAGAGAGAGAGAGAGATAGAGGGTTTTGGGGGGTAGCAATGGCATGACAGATTTAATTTGGTGTCTTTATACATGAATGAAAGGAACCATTCAAGACAGTTTCTTGATTTATGGGAAGAGAGCTTCATTTTTCAGCACATGCAATGCAATGCACATTAAAAGGAAAAGGCACTTCAGTCAGAGCTGACAATTTAGATCTGAACATACTGACACTTGAAATCAGACCCACATTTGTTTTGCAATTTTGGGTCGGTTTGACTTTGACTCGATGAATTGTGGGTTGGGTGAAGTCGCACATTTTACCGTCCAAGCATGAAACCCTTAATCAGGATGAATTTGAGCCTCTATCGGGCTGGGTTTGGGTATTTTGAAGGTGCTATGCCCTCGGGCTCCCAGTAGCAACGCGATCAATAGTCGAACAAAGTAACCTATCAGACTCTACAAACACATCTTTCTTCACCTCGAAGTAACAATCTCAAAACTCACCTAACATAACACACATACTAGAGGTAAATTCGCACGAATTCGCACATTTTACACTGAAGTATGATATCCGATCCAAACCCTTTTCAGATCATGTTCGGATTAGTGTTTTTATCAATTCAAACACGAACAAATTCGTAATCCAAAACCCGAATTGACACCTCTAACACGTACTATCATTTTTACTTGTTTTTGTTTTTTTACCTCTGTCACTGCTCATTCTCACTCACTTTTTTCATCCAAGAACATCCAAATGCCAAACTGTTCATAATAGCAACTTGTCCTTATCTCTAGTCATGTCAACAGTCCTGTGATGAATCCACAGTGCTCACTCTAGAGTCTTGATGTTGATGTTGATGATGATGGATGGTACAGAAGAAGAATGTTTCAACAGTACTGTTCATTTCTTCAAGGACACCACCACTACAACTAACAAACAAACAAACACCTTCAATTGCTACTCTTGCATCTATGCTCCCACTATTCACATATCCTTTTGTGCCCTAACATATATGGACATCATAGAATAATATCCAAAAGATTATACACCAAGAGCTCATGAGGGCTTGGTCCAACACCTATGGATGAGGTTAGAGCTGACAATTTGAGTTTCAATTCGAGTTCGGGTTGGAGAGGCGTAACTTGAACTAGAACCGAAAAAAGATGCAAGCTGGAGCTTATGAGGCCTTAGTCTAACACCTATGGATGAGACTAGAGCTGGCAATGTGGGTTTCAGTTCGAGTTCGGATTGGAGAGGCGTAACTAAAACCAGAACCGGAAAAGGGTGCGAGCTGCTTATCGGTTTTCCGGTTTTACGAGTAAAATGTGCGGAGTCAAAAGATCCTTGGTCCACCACATGTGGTTAAGGCTAGCAATTTTGGTTTCGGTTCGAATTTGAGTCAGATTTTTAGTTGAGGCTAGCACATGATCAGTCACATCAATTAAATAACTAAGTTTGAACGATTTTCGAATGCATGTGAGTTTGGATTCAAATTGTGCTCTATGACGATGCAATGGTAATTTGGTATAAAATCTTGTTATATTTCTTTTTCTACAATCAAATCTTGTGCTTTATGGGTCTTTTGCTTTACATGAAATAGGCTCATACTTTTCCAACATCTTCTATACTTTTCAACTTTTGTTGCCTCAAGTTCTACACATTACTATTGCCCCCAATACTCAAACAGTGCTTGGACTGTTTTTGTGGTCCAATAACATCAAAATAATAGTAAAATAGATTGTGCATTTATAGAAGAAAAAAAGATCATGTCTCATGATTTCATGACATTAACATTTGTTAACAAACTTTATCAAAAGATGGATTAAATTGGGCCGATTCGTCTGATGTGGCTACCACGTGGCGATGACTCAACAATTTATCATAACAAATTTGTTACGCGTGGCACACGGGAAAGAGCACAGCGTTGCACGTTAGTTTTATGGGTCAGGTGATCAGGTCCAACTTAGACCTTTCCAACACGAACCCTAAAAAAGACGACCCAAAACCTAAATGGTCGTTTCTAAAACGATCGTATATACCTATTACTCGAGAGTCAAAACCAATCCATAAATCCAAAAAACAATGCTTAACATTCATATTAGCCATCACTGCATAGTTACAAACTATCAGACCATTTCTCAGCTTCTCTTTCACTTTCTTGACAAGAAAACAAAACAAAAGAACCAATCTTCAGCATAATCAACCGAATCTATCAGATCATTCACTTCTTTCACAAATTTATTCATAAACTGCATTGTTCTCTATATACTATACACCATACCAACCTCTACCAGAGCTGCATTTGGAATGTTCAATGCAACATGAGGCTCTCTACAGTTTTTGTCAAGAAATGCATAAGTCATCACCAGAAACCGCTTTACTATATTCGCACTTTTACGTATTGCTAAATGCGACTGACCTATGAAATATGCAGTTCCACTCTCTCTCGCATCAATCAGTTCTTGCAGCTCCTCCCTCACGGATACGCGCATTTTAGGACTATTATTAGGAGGTAACACGAACCGAACCTTTTTCTTCCTACGAACACAAGCATTGTCAAATGAACTGCTGAGAGGACTAACCTGAGTCTCGTTCGTTGTAGTGTTTGTGTTTGCAACGTTGTCGAGAGGAATCAAGGCATTGCTGGTTTCTCCGCTCGGGTTTCCAACTACTATCATCCTTCCCTTCGGGGACCCGAGAGACTCAGAGTCGGTTTCTTCCAAGGAAATGAACTCGCCAATGGAACGAATGATCTGATCTTCGAAATCATCTGTGTCCCTTATCTGATCACAATAGCCGTACCTCACTATGCACCTATAAATCCGATAGTCCTTGAAACCAACCCTTCCTACAAGGTAACGCCGCCTGGAGTTGATGTGAGGAACTGGAAGAGACTTGAAGGACACGAAGATCAGCACTTCGTGAAAGGCGGGAAGGTTCGTGATGAAGTGGGAAAAGAAAGCTGGGATGCCGGTAGTGATATCAGAGTAAATGAAGCCTATTCCTGGAATCCGTGAAACGCCAAGGCCTGGACTGAGGTCTGTGAGCCAATCTGTGGACACTTTGTTTTCTAAATCGAACTTGTATTTTACCATGGTGCCGTAGTGCCACGACAACATGGCTGTCAATGAAATCACCAATGGGATCACCATGTACCAAGCTCCTTTGTGAAAATTCAGTAGACAAGCTGATAGATACAAGACCTCGATGGAGCCGAAAAATATCAGAAAACATGCAGATACGAAGAAGTTTCTTTCCCAGTACAAGGCAATTTCGAGGGACATCAGAAAAGTTGTCACCAGCATTCCAGAGATTATAGCTAAACCTGTAAAAGATCCAATATTGTTGTTTAAGAACATATAGAATAAATATGAAGACCCACAAGCTATCTCCTTCATTAAGTTGTATGTTATCGTGTATGTTCGTAATATGTTACTATTAAACTTAACACCAACCCAAAAGCTTAACTTGCTAAGTGGAGGGCCCAACTTGTATATGAAGTAGCGACAGACTCACTGGCACGTGGACCAAGGGAGTTAATGCAGACGGGGCGCTAGCCCAATAGAACCGGCTCTGATATCATGTTAAACTTGACTTCAACCCAAAAGTTTAAGTTGTTAGGCGGAGCATAGCCCAACTTGTACATCAAGTGGCAACAAACTTCACATTTTTCGATGTGGGATTCCTGAACAGTTACTTTATACTAGTAATTTAACTGAATTCTCTCAGATTTCTTCATGGGTTCCTATCCTCCCTACAGCGGCCTACGCTTAAGCCTTATTGAATGCTATCTCTTTCATTAAGTTGTGTGTTATTGTATCTTTTCCTTCCATGTATCGTCAGTTGAAGCTATACCCTAACTCTTGTCCTGATAGTTTCATTTCTAATCGCATCTTTCCTGCTATCACCACAAGTCCCACCTAAGCACCCTCGTCTCCGCTATAACCACTTGTAATTTTTCTATATAAGATTCTCAAAAATTGTTTCTCAGTTGTAAGAACAATAAGAACATTTTACAGAAATGAAATCCAATACCTGCTGCAAACCCAATTCGCGTAGGGTCATGGAAACCAATGGTGATGGACAAGCTGAGGATCATCATTAACCAGTTAACATCCGGGATGTAAATCTGCCCATTTATCTTATCCGACGTATGTATAACCTTCACTCTTGGGAAACAACAAAGCGCCTGGCACTGGTTTACGATGGAGAATGTAGCAGTAATTGTAGCTTGGCTTCCCACAACTGAAGCGAAGAGTGACAACACTATGAAAACGTGGCGGAGACTTCCTGAATGTGCACATTCCACAAGTTAGTAACATAAACTCTCATTTTCGAACAAAAAGCATGTGTAATACAACATAAACTTACCTGGTACAGACTGGCTGAGATGCTCGAAATCTTTAATTTTCCAGTTCTTGGAGATATATGCAGCTTGACCCGCGTAGCTCAACACGAGAACTGGATAAACCAAGTAGAGATACGTAATCTGCATCCACAAGTGTCGTTCTTTACAGATTATAATATTGACTATATACTAGCTCTGTTTCAAAATAAGTATCATCTAAAATGATCTAATTAACCATATTTTATTGTGTGTTCTTATTAATTACTACTCATCTCTTTTACACTTGTTCTAATGCTAACAACGATGAAAGGGTGGTATTATTGAAAAGTCATGTGCATTTTTTATGTTCAAATTGGAAAATGAATCTTATTTTGAAACGGGTCCGGAATTTGTTACATACCTTGATAGATTTCTTCGAGAAATGTCCAAGGTTTGCAAACATTGCCTCTGACCCTGAAATCACAAGTTCGCAAGTCAATCAGAATCATAGTTGATTATCAGAAAGAAAAAGAAAACAAAACAAAAATCGAACTCTTAGTTTACACTAACCTGCAACACTTAAAATGACGCTGCCTAAGGATTTCAAGTCGCGAGGGCGAATGTTCTTCATGAATCTGTACATGTACCTTGGGGAAACTGCCCCTAGGATTCTGATGTCCCATCGGAAAATATTGTATATACCAACACCACTAATAAAAAGGAGCCAAATGACTATTATTGGAGCAAATACTACCCCAATTTTGTGTGTTCCATAGCGCTGCACCATGAAAAGGCACACCAATATAGCACAAGCAACTGGAACCGGAACATCTGCAGAATATCACTAACAGATATGTAAATCCATAGCAAGATCTAGAAACAAAATATCAATCGTTGAGGCAAATGCAATGCTAATGATAGGCTCATGAAAAATCGTGTTCAGAAAAACAAAAACAATGGAGAACAGGAACAATAATTGGTAAGCAGAGTACTTACATTTCTCAAAAGCATCTGATATTTCGTCCTGCTTGGTTTTTGAAGAAGAAACTGTCGAGAACCAGAAAATTGAAACTAAGTTATGTAACGATGAATCACAGTACTAATATACTTTTTACAAACTTTATAATCTTATTGATGGATCTTACATAAATGTGACATATCTGAGAGTGATCGTTGAACACCATACGAAGCTGACAACACTAATAATGGGAAAACAAACAAAACGAGTCATTCAAAATGAATGATATGAAGTATAATAATGAATTCCATAAACCTAAGAAGCAAATCAGGACATGGCATACCCGAAAGAGCAGGTGTGAACACCCCGTCGCCAATCATCATACAAGCACCAAACAAAGCCAGTACCAGAATCAAATAGTGACTACTTCTATGATTTTCAATGAGCCTTCGAGCCCTTGAATCCGCCTTGTTTCTATCAGAGCTTCCCGCCTCGCACTGCATTTCCTCATTACAAGCCCTTTCATTTGGCAGCAGACTCACTTTCGCATGCCTGCACAGCAAAGAGTACAAAGCGAAAGTACCTCCTGCGAAATAAGTGTATCAGAATGAAGTTCTTCATAATACATAAATAACCCTTTTGAGTTTAGAATTAAGGACTGTCACCTTCCCCATTGTCATCAGCTCTTAGTACTATGACGGCGTACTTTAGCAGAGAAAGGATGGTCATAGTCCAGAAAATAAAGGAAAAGAGTTCAAATGCCATCTCATTTGAAGTGAAATTATCTGTATCCACTGTACTGAAGACATATAAGGGAGCAGTACTCAAGCGACCATATACTACCCCAAGGCCCTGAAAGGACAGAAGAAGCGTATGCTTCCATCCCTCTCTCTGCATATTATCAAGACAGGCTCATATGAAGAAGTATAAAGATAACATGATCAAATTGGAAAAAAGTTGCTGGCACAAACAGCATACTTTAATTGGCACAATCTTGTACGCATGGTATTTTAAAACCAGATAATCAATCTTTCAAGACACATTGTTTTCATATCACTACGAGAAGAAATTTGTATCATATGTAACATATTCATCTTGAACAAGAAAAGAACTAGAAAGCAATAGTAACATTTTGGCTATCAGTGTGGTTAAAGAAGTTCCCATAACCGATTCATGGGAGTGTCACAACTCAAAAATAATTCTGTAGTGTGTTCATACATTGTTCCATATACTGTATTTATTAGCTATATATGATGGATTTGCATATTATCACTAATGAAGAAAATCATCATAACGGATCCAAATCAAAATCAAAACTTAACCCACAATTACTCTAGTACTACAGAATCTGAGAGAGTTTACTTACCTTGAAATCATGACAGATTGCGCTGGGGCTCAGTGTAGGATCCATTGATGAATAGGACACAACAGTACCTGAGAACTGAAATGAAAATGCAGCTGAAAGTTATACAAACATGAAAAAGACAAAAATGGGAATTGCGTAGCGGTTTCGGCAATGCATATGAGGCGAAGCATACTAAGTTATGTCAAGAAGGAGAGAGACATGCATCTCCCATAGATTATTCTGTTTTCTTGGTTGATATCCTCAGTAGCTTTGGCTTTTTGCTTTTGGCTTTCACAAAAAATACTGCTTCTTGTTCTGAGAATGTATCTTAGGTAAAGGCAGAGGAGAAGAAAATTTGGGTTGACACAAACAGACAAGGACGGCTGGGATTCTGATTCATAATGGTGTAAGAGTAACAATATAATAACTTAGTATTGAACAAGAATGATAATATAAAACTGAAGTCACATGCCTTACCGTTTGGGACAGGACTTCACATGTTGCGTGTTTAATGAACTTCCCTTCGCACCATTTTTGAGATTTTTCTATTCTGATTCTGAAATCTGAACAGACCATTCCACTCTTTATCAGGATCATATCTCCATTTAGAGGGCAAATCTACTCTCAGATAGGAGATCACGATCATGTAGAAAGGATCGTATCAAAACCATACATTGAATCGCAATGAACAATTCTTTCAACTCAAACTGATTCAAAAACTGAATATATTTAAACCTCAATTCAACAACCATTATCAGGGAACATTTAGGAAAGCTAGCTGCACCTAAAAGAGTGATAAAAAAAATAAAGGAGTAAACATGGGCAAATACGCCTTTACATTGCATATATAGATGCAATTTGACTTTACAGATCTGTGTTTTAATGAAATAACATCAACCAACATGGAGAAGATCCATGAACAAGCAACAAAAAGAAAATATTTATGGGTACGCATCTTCTTGAGGGAAAAAGTAGCAAAAACAACTTGAACAATTTTCTTGTGAAAGATCTAACACGAACCCTCCACTATCCTAATGACATGCAAAAAGAATCCCCAGAGAAAATTGTGCCTCCTGGTGATCTAGTTTCTCATTCACAAGCTTTCTCCCAATCATCTACCACTTCAGACATTTCTTCCCTTTCATTAGGATCTTCTCCAATTTGCTTTGCTGCATTTGAATTACCCGGGTTTGTTTCATTCCCTGACGTAGAACTACCTCCCGTTTGTCTCGTGTGGTCCTCCATTCTTGTAGATGCAGAAGATGAACTTACTCCCGCTTCAGCATCTAAGATGCTCCACCTATTCGAAGAAGTAGTTATTGGGACAGCTTCTTTTGCCTTCCAGACAGATGCTTGCAGATCAGGAGAAGCACCAGACCATTCTTCGCCACCCCATGGATCATCTCTCCAACCAGATTCCTGAACTACAGCCTTCTTCCATGGATTACCCTTCAAACCTTCCTTGGTTGCCCCAGCTCCACCCCAGGCATTACTGCCCGATGATGCCCCTGGAGCACTACTTTGAATAAACACGGCAGCTCCATTATACACCGTTCCATGCTCTAACCTCCTCATCGCAGTTGCAGCGCGGGCAGGATCACTGAAGACAGCCAATGCGTTCTTGTCATTCAACCAAACCAATTCACATTCTCCACCAAAACGCAGGACTAGTGCACTTATATCTGCTTCCCTGGGCAAATCTAGAAAAGACACAACGAGCCTAGGATCCATGTCTACCAAAGGATCAAAAGTTGGTGGGTGGGTTGCGTTTATGGTGGTGGAACCCTTAACCCCAAGTATCCGTGCTGGAGCTTTGGATTTGGGTGTGACATGAACCACAATGAAGCGCTTTGGCTCCCAACCAGCAGCACTGACTACAAGCTTCCACCTCTCAGCAATTAGTCTTACCGCGTCTCTTTTTTCCTTCAACATTGGACAGAATACGTGAACCTTCAAACCACTTGGATTAGGGACTCTGTTCTTGCCAAGCACTAAAAATTTGCATCTCTCCTCCACAGATAACACCCATTTTGGATCACGCCTAAAGAGATCGGCAACTACTTCTGAGACAGCTGAAGTATCACCAAAATGAAGAGCATCCAAGTTCGGAGGAGTTATGTCAAAAGCATCAGCTAGTACTCGTTTACGCTCCAACTTTGCACATTCATCATCGCACATAAGCTTTCTCTGTCCGAGCGGAATCTTCTTGCCGGTGGCTTCCACTGGTTGAAGTGGAACTGGCAACTTGTGGACAATGGAAGCTTCAAAAACAGTGTCGGCATTGAAACCACCATTGCTGCCTCCAGCATCACAAGGGACAGTTGCCGTTAACCGGCCGCATGAACAAGCAATTGTCACTGAGAAATCACATCTGACATCAGGACACTGAGCAGAAGGATGACAAGGAGCAGTGCATGTATGCCTGCAATCTCTCCTCGGAGCACCACATGTTTGCCCACAAGAAGCCCTCAAACCAGGTTCAGATCCAGAAGAATTATCACATGGCGGAGCATGACATGTTCTGCCACAGGCATGCAAACCACACTGCCTAGTCTTGCCACAGAGCTTATTACATCTGATATCCTTTGATCCACAAGGTATGTTCCTGAGAACCACATGCCCACCAATACATTCCTTTGCCACGGGCACTGAACAAGGTGGGCAGTCACCGAAGTGGCAGCTGTGAGAAGAGGGATGCCCACAAGGCTGAGGAACTGAACATGGGAACTGACATGAAGGTGGAGGTGTTCCGCATGGCAATGGCGGCGGGATTGAAGTTCGCCCACATGCGCAGGTCAGATCGGAAAAGATAGTTTCAAGGCAAGGAGGGCAATGTCCGCTGTGACATAAAGATTCACAAAAATGCTGCCCACACCTTAGCTTTTTCTCACATGGCATTGAGCATAGGTGCGGGTCCCAATCACCAGAGCGGAGACTTTTGGAATTAGAAAGAGGACAGCACCGCTCACTGCATCTGTGTCTCCCGCAATTTTTCTTTCTCCCACACGGTTTCTCACATGTAAATTTTTCCTCCTCACTCATTGTTTTGTAGCATTCCACACTTCTAGAAGTTGATCCACAACGGCATTTTTGAGTGACGCGAATCAAACAAGGTGGACAGTCTCCGGCATGGCACACCTCTTGACAATGGTGGGTTCCACAAGGGAGGGACTTGCCACAAATCTGTTGACAAGTTGGAATTGGGTCAAGACAACTTTGTCGTTCCTCCTGCAAACCTGTTTTACCACAATAACAGGTCTTGATCTTGCTTGGCATTAAATGACACTCTTCACAAGGGCCTGGATGGCAAGTTTCACTGCATCCATGATTTCCACAACTCAGCTTCTTACCACAAGTCGAGGCACAAGCAAAAACGCCATCTTCTGCTTTCACTTCTCCCTTCAAAGCCATTTCTCCACAAAGAACCACCTCCGACTTTCTCTTGCAGAAACAAGTGGCATTGATCAGAACTTGGCATGGATCGCAAGAACCCACATGGCACACGCGCGCACAATGGTGACGCCCACAATCAAGAAGCTTATTGCAACGTTGACCGCAGGTGAGGACAGCCTTCCTATCTGAACATCGAGTTGCAATCATCTTCTTCCCACAAGGGCACATACGGGGCTGCGCAAAAGACTTACAAGGAGGGCATGGACCAGGGTGGCACTGCAAGACACAAACATGAGGACAGAGATCCTCCTTACTCATACCGGCACCCGGACCTTCCCTCTCAAGCGGCTTCCCACAAGGTTCTCCACACGAATGAGGAGTCAAATACAAGTCAGAAGGCGGGTCTACCCTCTTTGCACAAAAGCAAACATACCGAATCTCTTTAATGGATGTTAGCTGTACAGACTGACATCCTGGGCACCGCCAATTAAAACCTTGATTCTTCTCCGCGGACAAGTCAATAGAAGTGGGCGCCCGAGCCCATTTCTTTATACAATTCAAATGGAAAATCGAGTAACAGCTGGAACAAGACCAGATGGGAGCAGACCTCCGCACCATATCATAGCAAATCATGCATTCTACAGTACCCTTTGTAAGCTTCTCCTGAATTTCTTGCACAAGCTGTGGCAGATTTGCATTCTTCAATCCCTTGATATCTCGACTCTCACTCTTCTCGCTTCTCACCCTCTCCCTCCTCTGATTGGAAGACCGACCCATGTATCCCCTTGGTGCATGATTCCCTCTATGCCTACTCTCAGGTGGAGCTGAGCTATAATTTGAGTCGCCACTATCTCCATTGGGGTTGGAATTAAAGCTTGATGGTGGGTTCGCCGGAGTAGAATTGTCGACAACGGTAGAATTTGATCCCCTCGGAACCCACTCTTGACGGGCACTCACGGCATGAGTTCTCTGCCTATCCCTTCTATCATTCCTGCCTTGGAAGCTCATATTTGAGGAATCAAAATGCTCCACGCCGAATTCCACCAACACTCAAATGAACTGTAAAACTGTAAACAAATGATGAACAATTAAAGCCTAATTTCAATATTCACCTATCGCAATTCAAATTTTAAAAACTAAATAAACCCCTAAAATTCTAAACTAATCCCACATGAGTCAGTTGTTTGAACCACAATACAAACAAAATGAAAGTGCAATATAATATACATAAAACTTGTAGAAATAGTAATCACACCAACAAATCAGGCACTAAAAGGTTTATGATAAATTCCAGTGCTAAAACCCAAATCATGAAACATTCAATTACCCATTAAAGTCCTAAACTAATACCATGAGTCATTCCAACCAGAATCAATATACAAACAAAATAAAAGTGCAACACAATATACATAAAACATGTATAAAAAAAAACAGAATCACTCCAATAAATCGGCAATTAAAATGGTATTCAATAAATTCCAGAAAGTGCTAAAAACCCAAATCAAGAAACATTCAAATACCCTTTAAAATCCTAAACTAACCCCATGAATGATTCGAACCAGAATCAAAATACAAATAAAATGTAAGTGCAATAAATCCGAAATTGAAAGGTTATTCAATAATGACCCTTTAAAGTCCTAAATTGCATAAAACATTTTTAAAAAAAAAAAAAAACAGAATCGCATAAGAAAATCAGCAATTGAAATGGTATTTAATAAACTTTAGAAAGTGCAACAAAAACCCAAACCAAGATGAACCCTAAAACCATTACAACACAATACGCGATCAAGAACACGAATGTTAGCAAAAAACAACAAGAACCCAGATAAATTCCCACCTCAATGACGAAGAAATGAATCAAATTTATCAATCAGCAAGAGCAGAGAGAGAGATGGAATCGATAAATACCTGTTTCGGAGTCGCGAGCGACGAACGGAAAAAAGGAAAATGAAAGAAAAAAAGGTGGGTGGAAATGGAAGCTTGTTTGTTTGTGTCTCTCCGAGAGAAACTGAAGCGAGAGAGAGGAAAATATGGAGAGAGGGAGAGAGAAGAGAAGAGAGAATATATATGGAGAGAGATTGGCGTGGAGCTAAAGAAAAATTAGGCTTGAGCTGGTTTCGGTGTTGGGTTCGGTTTCGCGTATTTTTGTGGACCGACTAATCTCAATATTGAGATATGTGCGTGATGGGCACTCCTAAAATCTCATAATGCCCATTTTGCCCTTTTGGTTAGAAGGGCAAATATGGGATTTCACTGCCCGGTCGGACCGGAAATGTATGGAAGGTCGGGTTTCGGGGTGGTTAGGAAATGACTAGTATAGGACCGGCTTAAAATGTGCGTGAAGTAGAGGTGGAAAAAGTTAGAGTCGGGTTTTGGGGTGGCCAGGAAATGACTAATATAGGACCGGCCTAAAATGTGCATGAAGTAGAGGTGGAAAAGGTTAGGTTTGGGTTGGTGAGCTCTAACCCCAACCCGACCCTATAGGATCGTGTTAAGTTCGAGTTTCGGGTTTCATAAATAAAATGCATTTTTTTGTTTGTGGGTATACTCAACCTAACCTGAAAATTTTATATTTTACTCATTCCTAACCTGATCCAATTTTTTTTAGGATGACAATTTCATACCCGCGCCCGAAATGGATTGAGTTTTGGGTACTCGGCCAGTCAGGTTACCCTTTTCTCCAACTATAGCGTGAAATGTGGATTTTGGATCAAATATGAAAATTTTATGTGTAAAATGTGCAAATTTGTCCAACATGGTTTCCATTTTAGGTAACCCGACTCGTAGAAACATGGAAATGGCTTCGACACCCGCAGTTTAGGATCCGCTTGCTTATCAAAAAATAAAAAATAAACACATTTTTTTATGAGAGGTTATGAATTTGAATCATGTTAGATTGGGAGAGATTACGGTATCGTTTGGGAATCATAATTTTGATAAGGGAAAGTGAGGGTGACAAGGGCAAGTTGATGGTCAAAGTAAAATACTACGTTTGGTAAAAAAGTCAAAGGCAAGAGATGGGAAAAT
>JAYMTH010000535.1:0-20185 GCA_036897465.1 Pelargonium australe
ATAAAAAATCGTGTACTAAATCTGAATTCACCCCAAAGTTTGTGTACCAAAATTGTCTTTAATTCTTTTATTTATAGAAAGCTTGGAGCAATAAATAAAATACATAAATAAATAATATTAAAAAATATGTTTGGTTCGTTGCATCTCTTTAGAGTTCTCTATTACATTTACACGACATGTGTCGTCCACGTGTCAGCACTAGGCAGCGCGTGTCGGATTGGACACACGCGGCGAGTGAATTCTGGAAAACGTCACAGCGAACCAGCTGAAAGGATTTGCCGACACGTCACTGACTCTGTCTGTTCCATCTGACGTGGCAAAATCCAGATAATTTCCGCGAGTCAGGGAGGGGAGCGTGGGGTCCACTGCCACGTCATGCACTTGATTTCGTACGAAACTCGAAGTATCATCACTTGACAGAAGCCGACATTTGGAATCATTTTCATGTGAAACTGAGACACAATTGCCTGAAAGCCAAGATAAAAACACATGAAACGGCACCGTTTTTTTTATCTTATCTTATTTTCTTAAAGTTGTTAATTTGGATTTAGATGAATTTGAAAAGATTAATTTGAATACGGCTCGCAAGAGTGTACGGTTTTAAACTTTTACGTTTGACTCATTTTGTTTTTTTAAAGTTGATTGGTTCTATTGTGCACAATCAAAATATTTAAATTTCGAATCACGTTTTACCTGCATACAAAATTAGATTCAAGTTACCAATTTATGTCATTGACTTAAGTGTTTGAGGATTTGTGCGGTTCGTTACATTTAATTATTTTTTACTCATGGATAAATGTATGTAGTCATCCAGTAATGATAGTCCAATTACATCTTAGTTTTCGCAAAAGAGCTGACAACTTGGACCTAATCCGATGGGTATCTCAACACCCAACCCTATTTTTTACCCGCCCTTAGCTCAATCTGAAGTTGTTCAGGTTAGCTAGGGTCGAGTCGGGCCTACAACCCAAAACCCGACCTGATCCCACATTTTTTCAGCTCTATTTCGCACTGATAAATAAAAGAATATCTATAATGACTGCAAGTCTAGTTCTACATTGATGAAAGTATGTAAGTTTGTCCATAAATGTTTACAAATTTGTTGAAACAATCTATTAAAAAAAAATACTTGTAAAACGCATACACATAATGCATATGGATCAAATTATCTTCATTCGAAACATTTTTTTTTTTTTTGCACTCAAACAACATGTAAGCACGTTGTAATTTACTCGCTCCATATCATAATATTTTTTTATTATTTATGAAGAAATTAGATATACATGAATCATTTGTATTTGTCTAGAAAAAAAATACAAACTTTAGTAGTTTCACATTTGTTTTTTTTTTTTTTTTTCCTAATAAACAAACGTAACAAACGTGACTCAAACATATACCTCACTAATACATTTTTAAAGATCTCGAAAAATGTAAAAAGTGTATTACATCAATTTGGTTTTGACTTTGGAATTTAAGGTATGTTATAATAACAATAATTATTATTATATGTGTAAAGGAAAAGGTAGTAAAAATAAATAATAATTTAAAGACTAAAGAGAGGGTTGGTGACCTGTTTGGTTGCAAGAGCATGCTAAACCTTTCGTGCAGATCTTTAAATGCTCCCCTGTTTCCACCTATTTCGCTAATTTTCTTTTCTCTTTCTCTCTGTTTCCGAGAAAAAAAAAAAAAAACTGAATCAAATCAATCGCTCGCAACGAACAGGAAGAATCAGAATTCAAAACATTTCCATTAAGCCCCAAGCTCAGATCCTCTGTTTCTCTCCGAATCTGAAACTAAAAAGAGCCATTTTTGAAAAACAGAGGACGAGCCAGAAATAGAGGACCGTACAATGGATGGTCTGGGAATGAAGCTTGGGATTCACGGGATGGCTCCGATGATCCCAACCCTCGATGTTCGTATGAACGCATCGCATGTCAGCGCGATGAGCCGCGACAAATCGGCGGTGGCTCCTCCGCCGTCGACCACCCAGAAGACGGCGTCGAGGTTCTCGTTCAAGCTCCCGCTGAGGTCGCTGTGGCGCGGCGGCGGAAATGAGAGATACGGTGGTTTGGCCATTGACGACGCCATTGTGGAGGATGACGGCGAGGCAATGGGGTCGTCGCCGGAGGGGCAAAATGGGAACTGGGTCTCGAAGATTTTGCTCGTGAACTCTATGTGGAGAGAGAAACGGAGAAACAAGGGCGTGGAGGAGCTGGAGGCGGCGGCGGAGGAGGAGGTGGGTGATCGGAGAAATGGGTGCGACGGCGGCGAGGTCGGCAGAGATGGGTGTCAGGTTTGCGATGCCGATGATGAAGAACAGATCGAATTCGATCGAGATTCGTTTTCGAGGTTGCTTCGGAGGGTTTCGCTAACAGAGGCCAAGCTCTATGCTCAAATGTCTTATTTGGGGAATTTAGCTTATTCTATTCCCAACATCAAGGTACCAAATTTACTTCACAAGAAATGTGTTTTCTGCTATTTTTGAATCCATAGCTTATTGGGTGCTACACATGCATTTTCTGCTATGTTTTATATGCTAAAGATGTGTGAAAATGAGACAATTCAGATGGGTTTTGATTTGATTATGCTACTTGTAGAAGCTTAGATTAACCATGTAGCTTGTGGAGATTTTGAATCCATTGCTTATTAGGTGTTAGAGACCCAATTATGCTAAGAAATGTGTTTTGAGCTATGCTTTGTATGTTATATTTGTGTGAAAATGAGACTTTAAGATGAGTTTTGATTTGATTATGCTACATGTGGAATCTTAGATCAACTATTGGTTTTGAATCCATTGCATATTTGGTGCTAGAAATCTGAATATTTTCTTCATTTTGAAACCATTGATTTAAGGCCATTTTGAGTTGTTTATCTCGAGAACTCGGGAAGATAATTTTGGATTTCAGATCATTCATGTGAAGAGGTGATCTTAACATTACACTTTGTTAGCTATTTTTACAATGTGGTGTACCTAGGATAGGTCGAAAAGATTATGCGGATCAAGTTTGACAGTTTGTTCAATGAACATATGATGTTTCATCAATCAAGTTAGCGGGTGTTTTGTTGAATCAAGGGTGGGAATGATGATTTTGTGAATATACCAACTCCGGCTTTAATGTTGGTGTCGATTCTTTTAGTCTAGTGCGGCTTCGAATTTAAAGGAGCACCTAGTTCATTTCAGTTTGTTGTTTGATTATCTGTTATTGTTCTTGGTAGTCTAGTTTTGTGCATTATCTTATTATCCATTTGATGTTAACCGAATACAAGTATGGGCTGCAGAAGATGGGAAATAGAGTATACTATCCTCATGGAAGGGTTATCAAACTACTGGTTGAGCTATCTCCTAGTCTAAGCATTCAAAGCGATGAAATTAAATGACTCAAACTAAATAACTAAGCTAATAATTGTAATAGATTATGGCTTAAAATCTAGGGATTTGTGATTAGTTTGTGTAAAACTATGAATTGATGAATCTGAATGTGTTTGGTTGAATCTAATGTTCTACTGAAAATGTCACAACTAGATTTTTACTTTCATTTTCTGGTGGTTCAGCCAGGAAATCTCCTAAAATATCGAGGTCTGCGTTTCGTGACTTCATCGGTGGAGAAGAAAGAGTTGGCAGCCAAAGCCGAGAAAGAATTAGCAGCCAAGGCCGAGAAGGAATTGTCTGCCAAGAGTGAGAAAGAATTGGCAGTCAAAGCCGAGAAAGAATTGTCTGCCAAGAGTGAGAAAGAACTGGCAGCAAAAACCGAGAAAGATCAGTTGTCAGCTGTTAATCAAGAAGCTGAACAGGTTTCGAAGGAAGCGGAGGAGGACAAGGAGGAGAAGAAAGGTGGGTATCCAATAAGTGCATTGACTGCTTATAAGATTGCTGCCTCCGCTGCATCTTACCTGCATTCTCAGACAAAGAGTATACTTCCATTCAAACCTGATCCATCTGGAGATCAGGAAGGCCATGATTATGTGAATCTATTGAACTCGGAGGTGGCTTCTTTGAAGGCAACCACTGACTCAATGACGGCTGTAGTTGGTGCAAAGGAGGAAGAGAAACAGGCTGTTGCAAACAATTTAAACTCAACCCGTTCTACACCCTGTGAGTGGTTCATCTGTGATGATGATCAGAGTGCTACAAGATTCTTTGTGATTCAGGTAGGATATAATATATTAATTCCCTTACTATTGTTGCACCTTCCTCGGATTTTGATTATGATCTTCTTGGACCGTTCTTATACTGATCTAGTTTTGCTAGCTTGTAGAGCCTTCTAGATAAAGACGCCACTTGTTTAGTGCTAGGCATGTTAGACGATTTCATGTGTATTTGGTTTTACTCTAGATATGGTTTGCTTATTCATATCAAATATGCAGGGCTCTGAATCGCTAGAATCATGGCAAGCGAATCTACTTTTTGAGCCGGTTCAGTTTGAGGTAAATTGCGACCGCATATCTTTTTCAATTCATTTGAAATTTTATTATTGGTTCAGGCATTAAGGTAGTGTTTGGATTAATTTTTTTATGTAATGGGAATCAGGATATGGCTTATGGGTCATGAGAATGGCTTTGGAAAGGGATTCACATTCTCTTTCTAATTTGTGATTCTCATTCTCATTTCATTTGTTTTATAGTCCAAACGCTATCTAAGATGACATCAAAGTTTGCATCATATGATGCCTGTCTAATTTAGTTGTCTAAGGAAGACGGATGTTAAAAGTAACTTGATACTTTTTTTTTTTTGTTGGTTTAGGGTTTGGATGTGCTTGTGCATAGAGGTATTTACGAGGCTGCAAAAGGGATTTATGAACAAATGTTGCCTGAAGTTCGTTCCCACTTAAAATCTCGTGGACACCGTGCAACCTTTCGTTTTACCGGTCATTCTCTTGGGGGAAGCTTGTCGCTACTCATAAACCTCATGTTGATGGCACGGGGTGAAGTACCACGCTCATCCTTGCTTCCCGTTGTAACATTTGGTGCGCCATCTATTATGTGTGGAGGAGACCATTTGCTCCAAAAGCTAGGGTTGCCACGAAGTCATGTTCAGGCAATTACATTGCACAGAGATATCGTCCCTCGGGCCTTCTCATGCAACTACCCTAATCGCATTGCGGAGCTTCTGAAAGCGGTCAACGGGAACTTCCGAAATCATCCTTGTCTTGATAAGCAGGTGAGATTTCACTATCCTTTTTTTTTGAAATAAATATGAACCTCGAGAATGTGGAAATTGGAAATTTGTCATTTGAGGCTGATCTTAATCTGATGTTTGTTTTCACCACAGAAGCTACTATATGCTCCAATGGGCGAGCTTCTGATTCTACAGCCAGACGAGAAATTATCTCCTCGCCATCATCTCCTTCCTTCCGGCAGTGGACTATTTCTTTTATGTTGCCCATTGTCGGATGCAATTGATGCCGATAAGCAGCTCCGAGCTGCGAAAATGGTGTTCTTGAACTCGCCACATCCACTTGAGATCCTAAGTGACCGTGCTGCGTATGGTGCTGAAGGAACCATTCGTAGAGATCATGACATGAACTCTTACTTAAAGTCTGTGCGCAACGTGATCCGCCAAGAACTCAGTGGCCTCAGAAAGGCCAGAAGAGAGCAGCGTCGCAAGGTTTGGTGGCCTCTCGTCTCTGCACGCGACTTCAACGCTAGTATAATATTGGGACAGGGCGTGTCAACAATAATCAACATGCACCAAAACCAGTTCAACTTCTCCGGCATGGTACAAACTGGAAAAGAGTCGTTGAGACGGTCAAGAAGACTCGTCGAGTCACAGCAAATGCACTTGTTTTTCATGCTCTTGTTACCCGTAAAGTTGCTGCTCTTGGGGGCGTACAGCGTGATGAACTTCCGTTGACTAATATGGTCAAGGTAAGTTTCACACCTCGATTCTTTATTATTTGTTGGTTCCAAGAGCAAATTCATTTTCTCTTGTTTGTTTTAGATAGGAAAATGTCAAAAAACCGGAATGTAGCGAAAAGAACATTAGAATATCAATGGAATGTAGATTCAGATTTAGTTGTTGTAAAGTTCGATTTGGATGCAGTATGGTTTGCTTACGGAGAACGTGAATAGTGTTTTGTCCGTAATGAGACTTTGCGTGAAACAACATGTTTACCACATTGGGACGATGTGTTACGTGAGCGGTTTTGTTGTAAAAGTCACATTACTTGTGGAAATGGATGGTTTTGGTGTTGTTTTCTGTTGATTTGGTGTGTAGTGACAAAAGAGAAGAAAATTTGAAGGGAAGGTGGTGATTTGGATATAGATGTGTTGGCTCTGTAACTATAAGCACATGTTGATGTAGAGAAGTGGACAAAACAGGAGTCCCCTGTGTAGTTCTCAATACAATGCCTATCCATGTATTGATTTGGTCATGCCAATTGTAGATATGATTGTTGCTGTGGCGTTTAAACTTCTAGTTCCATCACTTTCTTGTTTTGGATTTTTTTACCATCTCTTCATTTTATTTAGGTTTTGTGAATCTGAATTTGCTATGCATAATGCTAGCTATTCGGATTCAAATCATTCAAAATTCGATGCAGTCAAAATCAAATTTATCGTATAAAATTATGAACCAGAATGGGCAAATTTATATGAATCCAACATGTTTTACGTCATGATCCGTAAAATCAGACTTGAATGGAACAATCATACTAGTTTTACCAACTCAAACCCGAACAAATTCAATATGTGGCTATTGTCCATGTGGTGCCCTTGGGGTCCCCCATATTGGAGGATCAATCTTGATGGAGAGCTATGGGAGGTCCATCAACCTTGACGGAGAGCCTTAGAGGTGACCTTATGATGCGCTACCAACGACAATGGTCATGAGATAAAATTTATCGGGAACCAGCTCAAGGTCGAGACTTTTTCTTCTTATACCAATCGCTATTTATGTTTGTTTTGGTAGCATCGTCGTAACAAGAGCACGTAATAGTGAAAACGATTTTTTTAAAATCCTAACTCACTCGTCAATAATTTTTACAAAAATGGAGAATTGAATGCTCATTCCGAACTAAAAAAAAAGAAGAAGTTATTTTTGTAGGGTCCTTAATTGTATAAGTGGCTAAAACATAGATTCTAAAGAGTAGCATGAACCAAGTATGGACCAGCTTGCCACATGCCAAACTTATAGGTGAGACCATTTGGCAAAAGTTAGGTAACAACAGCACATCTGACATCACTGCATAACTGTACCAATTAATTTCACAACCAAAATCTGTCTCACCAATTTTGTCCACAATTGCATCTATATATATATCCTTGTGGCCTTGGCAGGTTAATAGTTTCAAGCAAAGACTTGTCACAAAATGTGTTTATATGTATCAAACAAATAGCACCTATAAATTCAAATAAGTGGTCCTTCAGGACTATCAAAATCAGTACCTAAACTGCACTAAACCCCACATTTAGGTTTTTTTGACAGTTGCAAATAACAAAATTCTCAAAGATTGATGCTAATTTTGATTTATTTAAGCTCAGGCAAAAGATTTTGCAATGGGAATGTGTTTCAAAAATGTGGGAGAGATTCACACTCCAAAACCATTCTTACGAGCAAAAAGTCGTAATTCAAAAATGAAGATTAGGAATCTCGTTCCCATATAATTCAAACACTACCTCGAATAATATATCAACAAGAGAGCATCAACCAAGATGATCTCAACAAGATGGATACCGTCTATAATAGCTTAACCAATTGCACATAACAAACAATAGACGGAACTTTAGGTGGTGTCTGGATTACAAATTTTGAAACAGAAATGAGACTGAGAATGAGATCAACCGTGCCAAAGCGATTCTCATAACCAAAAGTCTCAATCCAAATCCAAACGCCGCCTAAATGAGTTTTTAAGTGTTTGCATACAAGGTCTTTCACAATCTGTCTAGGATATATGCATGCAACTTCCAAACGCCAAAATTGAACATGAATGTAATTTTGGTTTTCTTTTATTTTCTTGTCATGTTGTTCAGTCTTACATAATATGCTAGTGAATAACGGAGACTGTTTTCCAGAGACAAAGCACACACAAGTACACGATTATCATGATATATTTCAAGATAGACCTCTAGATTCCCGACAAGGGGATACAAGTTTAGAATCAAAGGTTAATTTTACCTGCTAAATACCATGAGTGCATAGCAAGGCTACCAAAAGCCATGATATTGGCGAGAGATGATAACCCATGAATCATACCGAATTTCTTGTTCATAGCGGCAAGCTTTGGACTCACTTTGGCAACTTCCTGATTCTTTGACCAACCAACCTCTTCTCCAATGTTCTGTTCTCTTTCCACCTTGTGCCTTTGCTTCATCATCTACACCACAACACAACAAATGATCGACATGCCAGCATAATTTTAATCCGCACTCATAAAACTGTATTTTTTGTTTTTCAAGTTAACCTAATACAAAATCCAAAGTATGACCATCTCCATTGGTAGCGTTTGGAGTCTAAAAAAATTGTTCAATACTCAGAATCGGAATTAGATTCTCATGTTCATGTTTGGATTATGATTTTTGGTCATGAGGATGGCTCTGAATTCTCATTCGCATTCTTGATTCCCATTCCAATTGATTTATTATCCAAACGCCACCTTGGAAAGAAACTCTACAATGCATCTCAAAGAGCAGCCAAGTGCACAGGGCTCCCATCAATGCGGGGTCTACGAAGAGTCATTTATATACGCAACCGACCCGTAGTGTTACTTTTGCGGTTGCATCTAAATTCAGCCTCTCAACACTGCATCTTAAGATGCAATATTTCCCTTTTCTCCTTCCTCTCCCTTAACTGTTCTCGAGTTACCAATAAGCTATGTGAGTGACTTGTGAGAAACATACCTCAATGGTCATGGGAGTGAAGACAAACAAATTGGTGAGATTAAAGGCGAATGCAGAGAGCAAAAATCCGAGCTGGTACTTCTCTGCTGTGGAAGATGACTTCCAAGGATGCAAATAGCCAAACGATCCCACCGAGATGGCACAGCATACTCCTACCATGGTAAAATATGCAGGAAACATTTTGCTTTGCAGGTTACCAAACTGATGCCTTGGCAGATTCCTAATTTTATACCAACGCAATGATCAGTAAATTTTATCAAAACATCAACAAAATCACTACTTGCTACTAAAACATTAAGAAAATAATGCTTAATCCATAACCAAAGTCCAAAATTTGCAACGAATCCAATAAAATACTTGAGTCTAAAAATACCACAAAGCCTTGCTGCGACGAAAATTAACATAGATTTGTAAAAATATAATCACTACTTGTCATTAAAGCATCAAGAAAACGAATATTAATCCACAGCCAAGTTACCAAAACTCCAAGTTTCAACTTGAGTAAGTATTAACCAAAACCAATTAGTTATCAAGAACGCAAGAAACATAGATTTAACCTCCCAAACCCAGAGAGCTAAAAAAACTCTAATCTAAAATGTTTAGAACCCAATAGTACACACTATATTGAGCCTGCTTCAACCACTAAGTTTTCACACACTCCAAAGTTTAGCAATTCAGAACCAAAATCCAGTTAACTACAAACATAAAGAATCAAAATTTCATTTTCTCAGCAGCCAAACATAGCGCAATACCAATGCAATAATGGATATTTCAGAAACTATTAAGAAACATTAACATCAACGTAGCTTAATGTCCATTTCCTAAATCTCTTTAAAAACAAGGGGTCAGATTTTACTTTTCTAAGCAGACAAACACAGCAAAATACCAACACAATCATTGATTTTTCATGAATTATTAAGCAACATTAACTTGCTGAATTTTCCAGTTCCTAGTCCTTTATAAAACCATAAGGAGTCAAATTTTAATTTCCTCAACAACCAAACACAGCACAACACTTGCACAATCATTGGCTTTCATGAATTATTAAGCAACATTAACATGGCTCAATTGCCCAGTTCCTAGTTCTCTTTGAAAACATAGGAGTCAAAATTTCATTTTCTCAGCCCCCAAACATAGCACACCACCGAATCAATAACTGATTTTTCATAAATTACAGAGCAACATTAACATCAGCATATCTGAATTTTCTAGTTCCTAGTCCTCAATAGAAACATAAAGACTCAAAAATTCATTTTCTCAGTCACCAAGCATAGCACAACACCGAAACAATCACTGATTCCTCATTAATTACAGAGCAACATTAACATCAACATATCTGAATTTTCTAGTTCCTAGTCCTCAATACACACATAAAGACTCAACATTTCATATCCTCAGCAACCAAACATACCGCAATACTGAATCAATAACTGATTTGTCATGAATTGCAGAGCAACGATAACATCAAAATTGCTGAATTTCCAGTTCCTAGACATCTATAATAACATATAGAATTGAAAAGTCAAAATTTCATTTTCTCAGCAACCAAACATAGCAGAATACAAAAACAATCATTGGTTTTTCGTGAATTACAAAGAAGCATTAACATCAACATAGCTGAAATTTCCAGTTCCTAGTCTTCCATAAATGCGTAAAGAGACGAAATTTCATTTTCTCAGCAACCAATCCCGAAACAATCATTCATTTTCGTGAATTATTAAGCAACTTCAACACCGAAATAACTGAAAATTTCCCGTTTCTACTCTCCATTTTCTCGGTAACCAAACAAAAATCAACACTCAAAATTGCGATTAAAGAGATACATACTTGAACATGATGATGCCGCCGATGAAGGTGACCCATAGAGCTGCTCCCCAAGCGGTGGAGAAGCAGAGAAGGTGAGCTAGCTTGAGGTACGCCGTGAGCCCCGGTGAGCCCTGACCGTCCGATTTCGATCCGAAAGTCTCCGGCGAGAATATCACTCCGATTGCTAAGAAAGTCACAGCGGCGAGAAATCGCGTGAGCCAACCCATCTCTCACTCACTGAGTTACTGAGTCACTGACTGAGCTCGAAGAATCGATACAATTCTGGTGAAGACTCGAAGGTTGAAGAAGAAGAAGAAAGAGGGTAGGTTTGAGAGTTGATGGCGAGTTTGGTAACTCGGGACTCGGAAGTTAGATGAACTCAGTGGTGTTGACAATAACAGAGACAAAGGAACTAAAGGGTATTTATGTCTATTGGCGGCCGATTTTTCTACGTGGCGGTCCCTGCGTCTGCCACGTAGCTGAAATTTGCGGCGTCTATTTATGATGTGTCGCTTATGGGCTTGATTCTTTGGGCCTTATGGGTGATTCTAGAAGCTTTGAGAACAAACCCAGGCCCATACTATAAACCTAGGAACTTGTTAGTTTAGTACCACCACTAGTTTTCAATTCAAGTTTCGAGTCGTATTTACGTCGGAAATTTTCAGACTCGAGTTGAAAAACCTAATGGCTTAACCGGACTCTAATCCTAGAGAATGCAATTTAAAATCGGTTTTTGCGCAAGTAAGCAAAGAACTAACCGATTCTAAACCGACGAAATTATGAGCTTGAAATAGGTCGGGTTGCTCTGGCTTGAAAGTTGATAGTCCAGCGTAACGTGTTAAAGTTGACAATTCAGGCTCTAAACTCGAGTATAAACATTTTGCTCGACTCCACTCACTATTGAATTTTGATTTCGAGTTTTACATTTAAAATGTATTCGCTCGTGTGTGAGTGTGACAACCAAATATACCATCCACCCACTCCACATGACACGTGTTAAAATCTGGCTACAGGATAACTTGACGTGGACAATTCTGGTACGTCCATCAAATTTTTTCTCTCCCGCCCACCGCACCAAAATCAAAAAAGGAAAATAAAATAATTCCCTCCAAATAATTCACTGTTTATTACTTATTAACAGACACTCTCAGTTCATCTTCTTCGACAAGCTTCGGTTTCTGAAAAATTCCTGTATCGATTTTAATCGCAAAACTCAAGATTCTTCGTTTCCATTTCCACTTTCTAGCAATTCAAGTTCCCGATTTCGTCAATTTTTTCTCGGATTTCGATTTCGCAGAGTGTTGGATTTGTTTTGACCTAATGATGGAAACCATCTCTCCGTCCAAAACGTTTCTCGGCGTCCGTTTCGTCCTGCTTGGATTTGAAGCGATTCACAAGCAGAAGGTTTGTTTCTGTGCATCTCTAGTCCATTTTGTTCAGTATATGATGCTATTTGAGTGTTAGTGTGTGCATAGGGTTCGATTGTTGGAGAAATTGGTTCTTAATTGAAGTTGAGATTGATCGTTGATGTTTTTTGTTTTGAACTTGTGTAGATTCGATCAAAGCTTGTTAGTGGAGGTGGTGTTGACGTTGGACAGTACAGCCAGAATTGCACGCATGTTATTGTCGATAAACTTGTTTTTGTAAGTCTCATTTGTTTCTGTTTTGCTGAATTTGGTGTTATATCTGATCTATTTGCATGTAAATAATCAATTTATGTGTTTGGAAGTTTGGAATTGGCGTTGGATTGAACTGGAGGTCCGTATGCTGTTAATTTGAAGGAAAAATGGATTGTCGAATCAAGTTTCATGATGTGAATAGAGCTTAAAGTTGATTTTATACGGGCACTGTGCAGGATGATCCTGCTTGTGTTGCTGCTCGGAGGGACGGCAAGATGGTAGTAACTGCCATATGGGTAGATCATAGTTATGACGTCGGAATGCCTCTTGATGCCGCTTCAGTGAGATTTTCTTACTCTCCTTATGTTTGGTTTGTTAATGATAGAAGATTAGTGAAACTTATGATAGGAAACATGATCATAATGAAATATGTCAGATAACATAGCTTGAGTTAGATTATATCATGGTATATGCAAGTTATGATGGTTATTAACTTCCAAGTTGTTTTGTGGTACCTTTACCATGAAAAGTTTGTGCAAAGTTGTGATATTCAAGATCTACTATGAACTATTATTCGATCTTTATGCTAGTTCATTCATGCTGATACGTATCATTGTGTTCTTTTGTTCAGATTATGTATAGACCTCGTAAAGATTTGGATGGAATACCAGGGGCCAAAGATTTAATAATGTGCTTGACTGGATACCAGCGCCAAGATCGAGATGACATCATGGTGTGTGTCCTGTATCTCTCTTTGTATTTTGCTTCTGTGATCATCGAACAATCACAATTGCAGTGGATGAAGTTTTAGTTTGAGACTACATATTTTCTAAGAATTGAATCTGTCTTCCTTCCCAGACAATGGTTGGCTTGATGGGTGCTCAATTCTCTAAGCCATTGGTTGCAAACAAAGTCACTCATCTCATATGCTATAAATTTGAGGGTGCGTTTTCTGTTCTCATTTATGTAGCTCATTAACTGTTCTTTGTTTGTTTTGTTTTTATGCTAAACTTCTTTCTGTTTCTATAGTGATTAGTGAGTGTTGAAGTCTTCCTTGTATAGTCTATATATCATCATATGCATTACTTATCCACTGGTGCAAGCTATATTTATTGATTTTGTTGCACAGAGGGCAAGAGGCATGCATATTTGTCCTTTTGCCTATCATTAAAATTTAAGCTGACGGAAATTGTTTATTAAACTGACAAACTTTGAAAATTTTAATGGATGTTTTATAGTAACTTAGTTCGTTTGGTAAATTATTTTGTTCAAATTTTGCTGATTGCTTAGGGCTTAAATATATGCCGCTAGACTGGCCATTCTTTTCTGAATTTGCACTATGAAATACTGTCTGCTTCTGCTCCATTCATGTATTAAACTAACAATTTGTTGTGTTAGATAATTGCTTCATAGATACCTAATCCATCTACTGTTTTTTTTTTTTTTTAAAACCAACTTTATTATTAATCAACTAGCAAAATCCGGCTGGATAATGCCACACCCCAAACTCTCATTTCTGACTGTCATATAAATATATAAGAATTACAAAAATATTACAATTGTATTATACATGCCTTTTTAAAAAAATATATTTCAATCTTAAATTGAAATGGATGTTGTCATTTTTTTATAGGAGAGAAGTATGAACTTGCCAAGAGAATGAAGAAAATAAAGCTTGTGAATCATCGGTGGTTGGAAGATTGGTATGCTTAATTTATTTTATTATTCTTACATTATGAAATAACATTATCCACATTGATGAAGTCCATTTTTTTGTTTAAAATGTGTAAATCATTAGTGTCCATCTAATTAATTTGGTTGGATTTTCATTAAAAATTTGCAGCTTAAGGGAATGGGAGATCCTTCCAGAAGCCAATTATGAAAAGAGGTAACACATGACTAATCTCATATTGTTCTATATTTGATGTTGCTTAGCTTTTTTATGTTGTATATATTCTTTCCTCTACTGGTTTGTGTTTGACCATTCAACTGTACCTATAAAAGAACTATTTTTGGCTTACTAATGTTTTGCTTCATTTGATGCGTAGTATTCATAGACAATAAATTTGATAATTTTGACAATGTTAGTTTACTGGTATGAGGTTCTTGTATTTTGGTACTCAAAATTTCAAGATGGCGTGGCTTCAATAATATGTTATGCTATATATACTCCATGTTCTTTGATGGAAAGTGAACCATGAAGTACTTTGAATTCATGTTTATTTGATCTATTGGAGCTATATTTCATCCAAAACTTGTGCAACAGTGGCTATGAGCTGGAGATGATGGAGGCTGAAGCTAAAGATTCTGAAGAGGAGGATGAAGGCACTGCTGTGAAGCAATATGGGGGGAAGAGCATCAGTAGGAGTCCTAATAATGTTAAAACAGGCATGACAAAGGCCCATGAATTGCCTCTAACTTTTGGGAAGGGGTCAAAATTCCCAGATGCTTCGACTTCTGAAATTGTACCTGATGCTGTCAATGCTAAGGAGGTGCTAAGAACTCCTGTTAAAGACGAGAGATCTGTATCTGCAAAGTTGAATGATATAGATGTATCTGGGGCTCTTGGCTGTCAAGATGTTGGTGCTGAGAAGGTTGCGACATTTAGCAAGCTGCCTGACTCCAGTGTTAGAACTCCAGATTCTAAAAGGGTAGGGAATGACTTGGCATCCACTTCTAAGACTGTTGAAATGTCCCCTCCTTCAGAAATGAAAAGTGCCCTAAGTTATTCAAGGAAAACCCCACGGAGATCCACACTTTCAATGTATTCTTGTGACAGAACAAGCAATTTAAGCAGATCTCCTAGGGCACAATTAGATGAATTCATGATCAATGACTGTTCTAATGTATTCTCCTCCAAAGTTGAGCAATTTAGAGATGTAAGTACTACGCCTTGTGCCAAAAGTCCTCAGAAGGGATCCAAGTTATTTAGTGAAGAGCTGAACAGCATATTGCCTCAAAAGAGGAAGATGGATAGTTCTTCTGCTACTCCCGTATCATCTGCACAGAAGACTAATCATGATAGAAAACCAAGTAATTCGGGGAATGTGTCGACTGACAATACATCCCTTTTCTATAATGGCCTCTCTGTGGGTAGGACTGGAAACTTAGCTGAAAATTCACAGGCTCCCATATCAGCAACAAAATCTCCTAGTGATCTGCATCTGGTCCAAACTATGACAGGGCAAATTGACAATATTGATGGAAAGCTGCAGGAAACAACTTTTGAGAGATCAGAAATGCTTACCTCAGATGGCAAAGCTGGTACTAGTGACTTTCTTGCGTCGATATCTGCAGATATAGTTCATGACAAAGGGGAGGCAGTGGATCAGCAGCAAGATGTTGATATTTCATATTACAGTAGTAAGAGAACTGAGGGTGAAATTTCACATAACCCACTTCAGCTCGATTTGCCTAAAGAAGTAAGCGGTAATGTAAAGACAAAACCACTTAGACAGAAGACAGTTGCCAAGAAGACGTTGGGTTCTCGACCAAAGTTGTGCAAATCTGCTAACAGAAAAGGTTCAATTTACGTAAATGAAGCTGCCACCCAAAATGAAGTTGCAATATGCGTGAGTGGTGGGAAAGAGAGAGCAGACCTCGAAAAGTCCTCTGATGCTGACAAGCATGTCGTATCCTCTCCAACTCTTATTGTTGATGCTGTAAAAGAAGTTGTGGATAATAAGGCCGAATCGATTGATGATGAAACTGAGGCTCCTGATGACAAGTATGATCATGATTTTGGCAAGACAATTATTGAAGTGGATACTATAATGAAAGAGCAATCAGATGAGGTGCATGTCAAAACCAGTGATTTGAATTACACTATGCCTCGAGATATAACAGCATTAGAGAAAACCACAAATAACGTTGAAACTAAAAAGGCGGATTGTGGCAAGAACCTCGAGTTGGGGGAGTCAGTCTGTAAAGTAGACGCATCGACCGAGAGAACAAAGAGGAAAAAACGTCCTAGAGGCATTACCAAGATAAAATCTGCTCCTGCTGTGAAGGAAGATGGAAAGAGCATGAATGAAACAATGATGGAAAAGGGAAAAGGAGTTTCACGACCTACCGCTAAAACTAAGGAAAGCACTGTACTTGCGGACTTGAATGATACAATGCCTCCTGCTATAACGGCGTTAGAGAAAGTCACAAATCAAGCTGAATCAGAGAATGCAGATGTTGTCAAGAACCTTGAGATGGAGAGGTCAACCTCTACAGTAGATACTGTGACTGAAAAAAACAAGTCTAAAAAACGTCTTCCAGGCAACAAGACCAAGACAAAATCTGCTCCTGCTATAAAAGAGATAGAGGAAATAAAGGAAGATGGACAGAACATGGAAGAAACTGAGATGGAAAAGGAGAGAAAAGTTCCACAACTTGCAGGTAAAACTAAGAAAAGCACCGTGAAGAGGTCCGAGAAATCCATGACGGTGGAAAAAGAGAACAAGCCTGTTGAAAATGCTGAAGATACTAGTCAGGGCAAGGATAGTGTGGGGAAATCAGATGATAAATCTAACAGAACACCAATAAAGATTGAGAAGTCCAATCCTAATTCAGTGCAAACAGGACAGATTTTGTCCAGAATGAAATCTGAACCTGTATGGTTTATACTGAGTGGGCATAGATTTCAGAGAAAGGAGTTTCAGCAAGTTATTAGGCGTCTGAAAGGAAAGGTTTGCAGAGACTCCCATCAATGGTCATACCAAGCAACACATTTCATAGCCCCAGATCCAATACGAAGGACAGAGAAGTTTTTTGCAGCTGCCGCTTCTGGAAGGTACTGTATCTTCCTGCTTAACTCTTGTATCTCTGCCACATGACTTTGATCCAAATATTCCACTGGTATTTAATTGAGTCTCACTTGAACACAGGTGGATTCTTAAGATGGATTACTTAACTGCATGCAATCAGGCTGGAAAATTCCTGGCTGAGGAGCCTTATGAATGGCACAAGATTGGCCTTAGTGAAGATGGAGCTATAAATTTAGAAGCTCCGAGGAAGTGGCGTCTCCTAAGAGAGAGAACAGGACATGGTGCCTTCTACGGAATGCGCATTATCATATATGGAGAATGCATTGCACCACCTTTGGTATGTTTCTCAAACTATGTTTGCTTATATATTTTTGCACTACATTGGTGATATCTTGTACCATTCAACTAATAATTCCATTTTCATTGAACATAGTTAAAAATTGTCTGTTAGATGTTTCGGCCTTGCATGGGTAACACTACTCACTTTTGCCTCATGAATCAAAAGGACTTTTACGTCTACAAACTTATGTTAGCAGACATATTGCTTCTGAACGTTATTCTGAAGTTACTTTTAACTTTTGAGTAATGTTACCGCTAAGTATGCACCTAATTCAGTATCTTTCTGCAACTTTTCAATCAGGATACACTGAAGCGTGTCGTGAAGGCCGGAGATGGGACCATTTTGGCAACTTCTCCTCCTTACAACCGTTTTCTAAATTCTGGAGTTGACTTTGCCATTGTCAGTCCTGGTATGCCGCGTGTCGACATGTGGGTTCAGGAGTTCTTAAGACACGAGATTCCCTGTGTTGTTGCCGATTACTTGGTCGAGTATGTCTGCAAGCCTGGCTATTCTCTAGAGAAACATGTACTATACAACACCAATGCTTGGGCGAAGAAGTCATTTGCTAATTTACAAAGCCGGGCAGAAAATATTCTGGAGGACTTGACAACATCCTCAGATTGTGGTAGCGATGGCACAACCTGCCAAGTTTGTGGGTCTAGTGATCGGGGAGACGTGATGCTGATTTGTGGAAATGAAAGTGGTACTGTTGGTTGCGGGGTTGCGAGACATATTGATTGCTGTGACCCGCCACTTGAAAACGTTCCCGAGGAAGACTGGTTTTGTCGGGATTGTTGTAGAAAAGGAAACAGCAGCAACCTCTCAGATAAAAGCAAAAACAGAAAGTCATCATCAAAAAAGAAGCGACGCTCGTAAAGAGGTATGTTTCTATCTCGTCTTCTAACATAATCAACAGTTCGTTGAATTTACGATAATTGCTCGACCAGTTCTCTAGTTTGAATTGAATAATTTTTTGTAGTTGTTGATTCCTTATATCAGTGATTAATTTTTTGTATATAAGTCCTCTTAAACATATTGTAGCCGTTGTTTGTGAGACTGCATGAGACTGCATAAGTTCGTAGCTGACTTTCAAATATTTGTAATTCTGTCTATTTTCTTTGAGTTGAACCCTAAATTTGATGTGATAGTCTGTGTCTACCCAATGTCTTTATCATTGTGGATATAGAAATTAACCAATCAATTTTGGGTCGAATCGGGTTTGAACCTATAAAAATTGCGGAACTGGTTTAAGTCTTCAACCCACTTAATCCATTAGGTCGGATTTGGTTTAAGCTTTATCAACCTAAACTCAGAGAAATCTAACATGAAACCCGAATTCAATTGAGATTCAAGTGTTTAAAACACTTTGGATTTTTTTTTAGATCTCAAGTTCGAGCCTTCTTGTCGATGGTATAGGGTGGGGTTTAGGGTGACGCCCTTTTTGAAAAACTAGAAATATTGTTACTTCGAGTATGATGTTCCGTTGCTGATAAAAAAAAAAAACGCTCTTTGATAATATAGTATGTAGTGTTTGGAATATTAGTTTTGTTAAAATAACGAGAGTCGATAATTTGAAATTAATTTCAATTCTCTGAGTCTTTGACTGTGATAGCTTTGGATTCTAATATTGGGACTCAAATCTCAATGAAACTTCCAGACCCATCCTGTCAAAATTGAATTATTGAAGAGCTATCACAACTACTCTATTTAAACCCATTACTCATTTCTTTTCTTTCTATTTTTAAATTTTTTGACTTGACCTAAATTGATTGTATCAAAATGGATTGAAAGTTCATTAGTTTCAAAAGAATTTGTCAGAGATTTTTTCCCTCCAGTCTCTCTATTTTGATCATCCAATGAGCAACCATGATCCATCATTGCCTATATATATAGGTAGCTATGAGTTTTTTTTTGTTTTTTTTTTATTTTTTTTTATCTCTGATAGGTCTGAGTTTCAAAACCCAATTTCCAACACAAGCTCTGAAATAATAATATCAGGATATTAATAATTTATTAATTATCACACATTTATGATAATTTACTAATAGAAAACAAAATGTGCTTACATTCAAATGAGTGGAAACATTGTTAGTTTACAAATTGAATTGAGAGAACCGGTCTATCAACTTATGTTGTTTTTACTTAGAGCTCGTAATTTATGTTAAAAACACGACATGTTCGTATCGAGAGAGTTAGTGAATTTGAACTCAATAATTTTGTAATTGCGTCGTGTTTGTGTTGAAATGACTAACACGCTTAAACTCGTATGATCTCATGTTAAGTGTTTTAAACACGTACAACATGTTTTACATACATAAGATCCTAATTTTTTTTTTTTTAACAATATATTTTTTGGCACCGTATTTTTTTTAGTTTGAGCTACACAAAGGGGTAGCTCTCCCAAATAACTCACCCCATACCGCATGCAAGGAGACTCGAACCTGAGACCTCTAAGGAAATTCAAAGCGCTTAACCGCTTGGCCCAACCTGCTTTGGCATAAGATCCTAATTTATTACCTTTAAACCCCCTCATTTTTGCATAATTTTCGTTTGACCCCCAAATCTCCAACATCCAAAACTACTTATGTTTAGAGAACCAACAAAAATGAGGGTGTTATTGTCTATTACTCCCTCGAATATTTGTTATAAGTGTGAACTAAGAGACTATCCATTTTTGGATCGGTATAAAAAGGCCTCAAAAGTCTCTGCCATTTTATTTTATTTTATTTTTTGGGTCTAAACCATGAGGTTCCTAAGCGGGCTCACTAATCCTCATTCGAGCCGGGTAGGACAACAAGGGCGGCAAAGCTCTTCCTATAAAGTTTTCACGC
>JAYMTH010000536.1:0-20154 GCA_036897465.1 Pelargonium australe
AGGGTCTGTTTGTCAGGGGCGAAAGTTCATAGGAGCTATCTGTCATTAGTCAATAGTTCATAGTTGCTTAGTGTAATTAACCCTATTATATATGATAGGTGACCTTGCTTTGCTTGTACCCTCTATGGCTCTATGATTGCTAGTTAACTATGCATGGATCAAATATTATCAATCACTTTCTCTCATTTCAAGTACTTGAAAACTAATTATACAATGAGAGCATTAAAATACAAGTGACATCATATATTGTGACTGATTTGACGTCAAGTAAAGTCATTAATTACATATTAAAAAACTAAAACTATTTATAAATAATGAAATTTTAACGCAAATGACCAATTCATGTGCTAGTTGATACATGTGTGATGCATGTGTTGTTTAGGATGATATGAATTGTTCAATTGAAGTGAGATTTTAATATGGAATGAGAACATATATGACACGATATTTGGTGAGTATAGCTAAAAACTATGGCTAGTTAATATTTCATATTCAATACCTATTGACATGACCCATATAATTAGTTGGATCCTACTGTTGTCATTTCTATCAGCCGCTTTCCAGCCTAACATGAGTCACCCCTAAACAAATAATATAATCAATAGCTATATGACATTTGTCACACATGTAAATCACATGTACCTAAAAAAAGTAGCATACAATCATATTGTGGTTGACCATTGTAAATTGAAGTTTTGCAACCCATGAACCACCCATTAGTATGTAGTTTTAATTTAGCAGTCGAATGACTTATCCGTGAGTTGAACACAGAGAACCCACTACTCGTCTATTGGACATGCAGACTGATCAACTAGACCGTGAAAGATGTTTTAATTGAACGGTCAGACGGCTTACCCGTGAGTTGAACCAAGAGAACCCACGACTCACCTATTGGACATACAGACTTGATTAGACTAGGCCATGAAAGATGTTTTAATTAAACGACCGGATGTGAAAGATGTTTTAATTGAACGGTCAGACGAGACTTATTGGGCATGCATACTAGACTAGGCTAGACCGTGAAGTGAGTGGTTCAAGCATAAACAAGAGTTATGTGAAATTTTATAATGCAAATTTTTTTTGGCATGATATAGGCAAAGGACAATAGAGGTTTTTGGAAACATAAATGCGTACATTATAACTTGGAATTGGGGGTTGGGTGGTGTTGGGAGGCCCGCACGAGCGAGTTCTGCAAAGTAGTGCAGCGTCAACGCAC
This sequence comes from Pelargonium australe, assembly GCA_036897465.1. Taxonomy (NCBI): domain Eukaryota; kingdom Viridiplantae; phylum Streptophyta; class Magnoliopsida; order Geraniales; family Geraniaceae; genus Pelargonium; species Pelargonium australe. The sequence goes on from JAYMTH010000536.1 coordinate 1,217, forward strand.
GGCCAGCCTATCACCCCTCCATAAATTATTGCGCATCTTTTACTGTGTAGCGCGGCGAGCGGTTCCCACCGCTCGCTTTGTTTTCCTTACTCATTAGTTTAAGGCAAGTTTTCATGTAGCGCCTCTTTCTTTATTTATAGAGCATATCCGGTCTTTGGCTTCTTCCACCTTCCGATGTGGGACTCTCTATGAAACCAAAAGACAACACTCCCTCTCTGTACTGCTCAATACAATTTGAAATCAAAACAACTCATTAGACAAAAATTAACCTACTAGCTCTCTTTTTTACTTTTCAAAACTGCTACTCCTTCTCTATGAGTCTTCGTAGATTTGATTTTTAGGTCCGAAACTTATTTTACCGGTAAAATGAAACAACATTCCATGTTCCAGACCTAAAAATCAATTCTACGAAGACTTGTTGAGCCGACAGACAACAAATCTACAAGTTTACACTTTGAGCTGATTCAATCAATTTCTTTCAAGAGAAGAAACTGGGTTGTGCTTTATTCAAAACAAAACACTGGCACCAATTTGCTAAGACTGGTCCCAAAGGAAAAAGAAGATACTACCTGCCAATAAAAAAGATAGGAACCAACTTTCATCAACCAATATCCCAATCAATGTTCATTTATATACAAGGTGAAACAACAAGTTGTTCTGCGCAATGACAAATGCAAATTGCGCAAAAGAATAGGCCGAACGAAGATTACAGATGCCAGATCAGAAAAAGGGAGTTCTTCACATACAAGACACAAAAATCAATTTAATGTACAACAGGAAAATCTACTTTTCGAACCAAGGCTGAAGAGATGGGAAAATTTATATAGAACCTTTGCTTTCGTCGAAGCAGCAGCAATTTTCAAGGCTTCTTCGACAACAAGGGCTCCAGTTGAGGATCAGTCTCCTCTGAATCATGAGGTTGGTTTAATTCGCCAGACTCCAACTTGAAAATGGATAAATCTTCCCCTCTCTCTCTCAGTAACCTCTGCAAGTAACTTGGTCTTCCCTCGGCTAGTGATTCTGATGCTTTGGGCGTTTCAGTTAAACTCTGAACATGTTGAAGGCAAACTTGAACAGCGTCGTGCACTCTCACAAAGAACCACTCCTTGCCTATCAAGTCCACGACACCAGATTTTGACAGGGTCAGCAGAACTTCTCGGTTTGGATTGGAAATGGCAATCTGCGACACACAATCCAGAAGGTTGTGAAGAGTGTTATACTTGCAGCCTGATTCATAAAATATTTAGAAACTCAAACTTCTCAAGGAGAAAAGGCATTATACTTTGATATCCCGTGATTTGTACTCGTGATGCAAGTCTTTCAGAGCTTGAACAGCACTGGAATCTATGTACGTTACAGCTGCAATGAACATAAAGAACATTTATAATGTCAACAGACTTGATTACCATCACAAATATTTTGAAATGAATTAATGTGGCTCAAACATAACTGGATGCTGAAAGGAATTCATGTTCCCAAAATGAGAAGACATTATTAAGGCTTAGTTCAACTGAATTCAGTCAACTATAAGAGATAATATGGATGAATGATCACATCGGACCGCTAACATTTTTATTTCAAAAAACAACCTACTAGAAAGCTAAGATGCTTGTGCATGCTCTAGTTTGGCTACCACTTAGCCAAGTTTGATGTTTACAAAATATGCACATAATCTAGAATCAACCAAGAGGTCATTTCATGTAATAATGGGAAGATTTTTGCAGCAGAAAGATGGGGATCAGAGAGAGACAGAGACAGAGACAGAGACAGAGAAGGAATAGCAAAGGAGGCAGTGTTTGCGTTTGTATTAAAAAAAAATGGGAATGAATGGGAATGAGATTCTCATTTTTCATGTTTCGATTATGATTTTTTGGTCGTGAAAATGCCTTTGAAATGGGAATCCCATTATCATTCCCATTCTTGATTTCCATTCACATTCAAAAAAAAAAAAAAGTCCAAACACTACCTAAAGCTATTTGCATTATTGATATCCACAGCACAGAAACGTAAAAGATATTTTCTAGCAAAAATTCAAACAGAATAATGCGTCTGTTCAACTAAATATGCATAACTACACAAGGAAAGCAGAAGACGGGTACTTACGCGCCATCTCTATAATTACAAAGTGAATCCTTTCAACTTCAGGTCCACGTCTTGTAGATTTATCAACATCCAATTCATATTCCCGTAGCCTGAGAGAAGAAATGTGGACGAGTTGAAATAACTGACAAGTAAAACTCAGTCTGTTGCTTATCAAAAAAAAAAAAAAAAACTGACAAATAAAACTCAGTCTGAGGAGATAGCAGATTACGTTCACGATGGCAGAAATAATGATGAAAAAGTTATAATCATGAATTTCACAAATTTTGGATATCACCTGTCCTTTATGTAACTTATATTTGCAAAATAAATAGGTGCATCAAGCCGAACAATAACGATTCCATGATATGTATATGCTTCTGGATACTGTTGAATGTTTCTATAAACAGTGGTGCCTGGAAGACGACCCAATACAGCTGCAATACATTCCAAGTTATGAAAGAAACTGAGTCAATAATAAGAATGGCCAAAATATTCAAAGAAGTATGATAGTATTGAGCTTGAAAATTGCCATTGGTCAGCACATAAAGAATGTTTGCAAAATCTGACGTTCTTATGTTTATCCTTTTGTAACATAAACCCGATGTGCTATCAGAAGGTAAGAGTCCACTCATAGACAATACTGGTTTGCAAAATCTCATGTTATTCTTTTTTCTTTCTTTTTTGAACTTTTGGGATGTAATCCTAAGATGACACCAGAAAGTAAAAGTACACAGTTTCTGCTGGAAGACTCTATATCCAGAAGAAGACATCCTGAGCAAGGCATCTGACTTTTTTGCAATTCTAAAAAATGACATGATTCTGGAAAAAGAGGAAATGTGAAGCAAGTATAAAATTTAGGACAGCTAATAAAAATAAGGTGCCAAAAATTGCTATAATGAAGAAGTGATGGTTGGGCAGAGACAGATATCCAATCAGTGTAAAGCAGACCAAATAATTGGAACAGTAGAAGTAAAGGAACAAAGCAATCTTTTGTGCATAATCTAGTCGGCAAGTACTCCCTCCATCCAAAAATGTGTGTCTACTTTCCAATTTTTGTAAAAGTTAAGGGTAAGTTAGTTAGGGATGAACTTTCTCCCTTGTACTCCCATGTGCTCTTGTCAATGTCATAACAAATTCAAGGGATCCTAATTAACGAATCCTAGGGATATTGTTGACATTTCATGCATAACTAACTAACTAAAAATAGAAGGTGGACAGTCATTTTGGGAAGGCTGGAGTAACACATTGTTCAAGTCATACTACATTTATAAGTAAGAGTGTAAGACAATTCCACTTACCAATATGTGGATTTGCTGATTCATGGATAACAAAAGCCAGTGAAACACCAACCTACAATTTCAAAAATGCCGATAAAAAAAAAAAAAAAAACAATTTCAAAAATATACGAGTGAAAAAGATAAACTTCTTTCAGCATTACACTACAATCTAAAAAGTAAACACTAGATTGTGGCCATTGTCTGTGAAACTAAGGTCCTGGAATGACAGCAATATTATGTAATAGTTTTGACAAACAGAGAAGATGGTAGGGCTAGTTGTCCTTGCTGACTTTTATGAAAGAAAAAAAAAAAAAAAATTTGAACGTGTTTTTAGATAATTATCCATATTTTGTAATACTTACCCCAACAAGAACACCAATCTCAATGCCGAGGAACAAAGTTGCAGTGCTAGTAATTGTCCAAAGAAGAAAGTCTTTCTTATCTACGCGCCATAAAAAAATAGCTTTATCATAATCGACCTGAAATGAAAATATACAGAAAAAAGTGGTTTACAAAGAATGGCCCAGGTCCTAAATTATGAATAAATAAAGCTGTAAACATCATAACTTAGTATTGAACTCCAGAACAATAAAATTACACCATACTTACCAACCCCATTACAGCAGCTATAACGATGGCGGCCAGAACACACTGTAAAGGTATGAGAACCAGAGTCAGCATTACAAATAAGTTCACTACTTCCAAGTTCCTAGGCCTTTGTCTCCATCATAAATTACAAAAGCAATGAATAACAAAACATGTTTTCTAAAAAAAATCTAAATTTCCATCTAACAGTATCTTTGACTCACATAACTAATGTGCAAAGAAGCAACTAAAATGGAAACAAACCTGGGGTATGTACTGAAATACAGGAGTCAGGAATAAAAGGGCACATGTCATTATGATTCCACTAATAATTCCAGATAAACCAGTTCTTGCTCCACTTTCATGATTCACAGCTGACCTAGAAAAGGAGCCTGCATGAGATATTTAAAAGAAAAGAACAATCTTTCAGAAGGTATGAATTAAAATAGAAGTCTACTGATAAATAGAAAATTCAAGTTGAAACAGATCATGTGTCAAAACAGTAACAGCCATGCACAGCAAACCATGTTTGCAGTTTGTAGGACCTCAACTTCACCTGTTGTTGGGTATGCTGAAAAAAATGAACCACAAATGTTGGCTAGTCCAAGACCAAACAGCTGTTGATGAAAAAAAAAGGACAGAAAAGAATGTTAGAAAGCATATGCTTAAATCATGTTAACATGATTCAAAATTTGAATGCCAATTACTAAATAGAATACCACTGTTAAGTCTCCAAATATCAGAATCTCTTTGTTTTATTAAGACAAATATAGTGCATAGCATACTGATGTCTAATCCCAAACACCTATCTGTGATGCTCAGAATTCTCATTTCTGTAAACTGTAACGACACGTGACTTTACTCAATAGAACTTCACTATAACAAAAAGAGTGTTAGGGGTAGAAGGAGTGCATCCTCAATACCAAGGATGAGACAAAAAAGGAGGGTACTATTATATGTAATACAAGTCAATCTCTGCACAAACAAAACTATACAGTAATGAAAGAAGGAAATTGTACCTTCCTATGTGAAAAGAAATAGCTCATAAACAAAAAAACAAAAAAAACAACAACAAGGTATGGCTTTTATACAAGAATGAACGAGTGCACGAGTAAACAGATAGTATGAATGACCATTGGAGGTAAGGTTTGACTACCTTAAAATAGTGCAATGTGCAGTGTTTAAGAAATCGTGTATATGTACATAAAATTTACTAATGAAGACACCCGTTCATTCTTCACAATATTAACTGATTGATGTATCAAATATGTTGTGTAGAATTTCCAGAGCATTCTAATAATTGTCTTTTTTCTTTGAATTTTTGCGGGTATATTATGAAGGTATTAACATCACCAAGCAATACTCATTACCTCTTGATTTGAATCCAGCTCATACCCATTCTTCGCTGCCAATGCTTTGGCAATCCCCACAGATTCCTTGAGTTCAAAATACAATGGGATTGGATTCATTCAAATCAAAACCAAGAGACAATAATTAGAAAACTGTATGGCGCACACAAATACATATGCAAGTCTTACCAATATAGCTACTCCGGTGATAAGAAATGCAGTTGGAATCAATGATTTCACATATCCAAACTCTTTAGGAACAGAAAACTTTGGGAGGCCCTGAGGTATTTCTCCTACCTACAGAAACATATAATATTCCTTATCAGCTCTTGTTAAGGCAGAGATATAAAGTTAGACATAGAGAGGAAAAAAAATTCATTCAACTACACAAATTATATTTAAACACATAAAAGTATACGGATTCCAGGTACATAATCATTATATGAAGATTGATAGCACATAAATAATTCAGAGAACAAGCTAAACACATCTATCTTTAAATTAGCTTGCAATGTATACATTTAAATAGTGTTTTCAGGCTTACAGAGTTATATCCAATACCAAATACTTCACACTTCACAGTGAGTTCAAGTTATGCCATTCTCACCAACGAAATGGAAGATGGATTGAATATTTTCACAAAAGTTGTACCCAAAACAACAGCTGTGAGGGGACCTGCTGGTCGCAAGAACCGGAAGAACTTCCTTGTCCCTACATGTGAAACATAAATGATGATAACCATAATCTTAGTGGAGATAAGTAGCTTCTTCACCAAAAGCAGAATAAGAGCTCATACCAAGTGCTTCATGATCATAAGTATTGCAAGCATGATGGATCCCATTACAAAGGGGGGCCAGGAGAACTACAAAAGGAAAAATGCCACTTGTTGTTAAGAAAATGAATTGTGTAACTGAAAATACAAGGATTGACACACAAAATCACAATAAGTAGATGACCACATTTAGTACTGTTCACAATTCATCGGTAAAAAATGGGGCCAGAATAGATGATATAGGGCAGCTTAAATTAGATATGTGCTTAGGAATTATTTGGTTAAACATCACTGCCATATTGAATGATAAAAACTGGAATTACATATTGAATTCTGCAATTTAACAGATGGCAAACTGAATTGGTAGCAGATACCCTATTCTGTGCCAATAGGCCCATTATTACTGCAAGTTTGCAACTACCAAAGACAATCCTCATTATGCACAACATGTGAAGGAGATACTAGGGAAAATAATGCATAATTTTGTCAGGAATCAATGTGTCATTACTTTGACAGTGGGTAGAATAAATTCAACACTAAACAGAGGTGTGAAGTTAAAGGAAGTTCATTGACAAATGAAAAAATATGAAAAAATTACAACAGAACAGAAAGAAAGAAAGAAAAAAAGTAGATATTACTTGATTATGGCAACTTTACCTCATCTATTCCTGCTATTATGCTCTTAATCAGTGGCACAATCTTAGAACTCCGTACTATGCTATATCCCAAAAAGTATTTTGCTTGAGACAAGGCAATTACGATGGCTGAGGCTGTTGTAAAGCCAGATATCACAGAGTGGCTGATAAACCTAATAAGCCATCCAAGCCTGGAATTTGAAAGCAACCAGTGAACGATTTTACTCCTTACAGGCTTAGAGCTCAAGAAAATCAAATGTTAACTCTGAAAATACTATATGCGCGCGTGTTTTAGGTAGATATAAATGTCGATAACTGAGGAGGAGATCCATATCTTCCACACAACCCAGCCCCCAGTAAAAAAACAAAGGTGAAAACAGTAAACAAACTTTCTTTGCTCAAATGGCTAGTCCAAAATTCATATCCAGTATACCATCTACCTTACAACAACAGCCACCGAAAACTCCATAATAGAAGAAAGAATCCAATTATAGAACTTTGAAAGTACAGTCCATAACTATTATAAATAGATTTTGAGTTATTACTTTTAGAAAGAGTAAAACATCAACGTTTAACAATTGCAATATTGTACTGTCACCTAAAACACTAATATTTCAACATGTGATGGTTTAACTTTTAAGAATACTATGTAATAATGAACTTTTGTCTAAATAGTAAATAATCAGTTAATTGCTAACACATGCAGGAAGTGGTTTTGCACGTTATATATCCTATCCATGGAGAGAAAAGAAAAAGCACCTCAAAAGTCCCATTATGCATTCCAATATTCCAACCATAAGTGCCAATAATATGGCAAGTTCTGTGTATAACGCATCAGATGAATCAGCAATTTTGCTTAAAACATTAGAGACCAGGAGTGAAACCAATGCCACTGGACCAATTGCAAGCTGTCGAGATGACCCAAAAATAGCGTACACAAATATAGGGATAAAACCAGAGTCTGCATTGCAAAAACAAAATAAAAGTTCCAGATTTACATTGGCAAATAGGGTTGAAGCAAGTGAGCTATTACTGAAATAAATTACTTGCTCAAAATACTAAAACAAATTAAAGAAGGCAAGTCAATCAGTTAAGCTGCAACTTGACATTGTGAAAGGTCAAAGTGAGATTAAAATTATCTATTATCAGGAAGCGAAGCAGACGTCTGATGATAAAATAGTAGAATTTTGAGCTTGCAGAGCCCAAATTTTCTCCCCTTCTTTTCTAGTAGCTGAAGTGCTACACTCTATCACCGTTGCAGAAGAGTTTGCACCATTTCACATAAATATAGAGGGGGGAATTTTGATGTTAAAATAACTGTCTTTCTAGGCAAGGTGTGAATACCCTGATTGACAATTTTGCATAATTACCAATTTACCATAACATAGTTATTAAAACAGTTTGTTTATTAATGTAAACATAATACTGAAAATTCAATAACTTTGCAGCAAACTTACAAAGTCCGTAAATTGGTTCGAGGCCAGCTAACTTTGCATAAGACATGGCCTGGTCAATGCAACAAACAGTCAAGTAGAAAACTTAAATAGTCAGTCATTCGTTGCTAATAAAGTTCAAGTAAACGAATCACATCACAAGGAGGAGAGAAATGGCCTTTCTTGAGATTCATAATTCTAACTTAGTGCCAAATAAAGAGAATCCTATTCCATCTTGACCTTACGTATAAATATATAGTTTGAAGTTAACATAATACAGAAAAATGAATTGAAATACAAAAGGATCTTTTATATTTGACCAGTTCAGAAATGACTAATTCTTAAGTACTTGATGCTGAATGATCAATTCAAAGCAAGATTCAAATCTGGCATTGTAATTTCAATAAATCCAAAGATTCTGAAGTGGATCTGGAATAGTTAAGAAGCACTTGCCAGCATGAGAAAAAGAAGGCTATCTAATCATGGATAGTTAGCCAATCAAAGCAATGCATAGACTAATTGTTGAACTAAATTAATCACATTAAGGCTAGCAGAAGAAAACTTGCTGCAATGGGAAAACAAATCTATCCAATCATCCAAAATTGAGTGTCTGGTGCAACCATGACACAGAGAGAAAATTGTAGATGAAGACACAAACCACTTAAATAATAATTTGGCTACCATGAAACCATTGATGGCTCAAACAATCACCATACTCAATCGAACCTATCACACTCTTAAGATTACTCGAACACAGTAGTTCTTCAATTTTATTCGAAACCAAATTAAAACAGACCTCTGTTTGATAGGCGGGAAAGTTCACGAATGTAAACGAGAAGGCCATGAGAGACAAAGAAGTAAAGAGAAAAGACCAATTGAGCTCCATTCAGCTCAGTTGATAAAACACTAACACAGACACTCCAATCATTCGTTTCATTACCCTCCAAATTTTCTCAGCAACCAAACAGAACTCATTTCGATATCCAAAACAACAGCAGCAGCACAGATCAAAACTGAAATTAAAACTCAAAATTCAGTCACTGACCTGAGGAACAAGCATGACGCCAACAGTGACCCCGGCCATGAGGTCAACCTGGAGGTATTCGCGCCAATTGTAGATCCTAATCCAACGGTAGCAAGGGATGAGGAGCTCGATCCAGTCCACCAGATTCATCCGCCTCATCTTCATCGTCCATCCAGAGAACAGAGAACTGAACGGCGACGAAGACGAAGACGGCGAGCCGCCAGTCGGGTGCTGCAACTGGATGATCTTAACGGGTCGGGTCGGCATTGAGGTGGACGCGTGCTCGGCGGGGAGGTCCCGCGAGCTCGACGATGCGTACGTTATCTCCATGCGCACCGCCGGTGCGTTTTTGCCTTGCACGTAAACGATACGCCGCACCGCAGCCTCTGTGTCTATTTCTGGTGGTTCATTTGGATTAGTTACTTACGGGTCACATAAACGACAACAACGATTGCAACAAAACGCGATTTTCAATATTTCACCTTCTCCTTTTAAAAGAAAAATTAAATGTCGATGTCGTGCTCAAATAATGGAAAAAAAAAAAACTCTTATTTTGAATTCAAGTTTTAATCTCACGTATTTTTTACTATAAGTTTAAGATTTTAATATCCAATAAAGAAGATACACGTAACATAATATATTGATATAATAATATGTACGTTCATTATAAAAATATAAGGTGAGCAAATTATTATTGGTAATCAAATCTCTAAAAATTAATATATGAAAGCGGATTGACGCATGTGTGGTACATGTGCGTTTTAATTACAAAATACAATTGGTTTAATTACAAAATTTTATTGGTCCATGTTTTGATATGAAAATATAGTAGTACAAACACCAATGATGTCGATACAAAAATTTATCGGCGCGTGATTTTTTAATAAACTACTTACAAGCTGTATTGGTGTGATTACAAATATTTCAGATACAAATTTTAATATACTAGCAATGGCCAATAAATATAATTATCATTATCATGTGTTACACATGTATCACACATGCAATATTGGCATATGAAACAAACGTTTCTTTTAATTTATTTACACGGTATTTATATATTAAATTACGTGAAAGAAATGGTAGGAAAAAAAAAATAGAAATAAACTGGCAATGTCCAATGAATATAGACCTAATTATGTGCTAGTTTCATTTTATTTTTTTCTGGGATTCGACTTGACTGACCTTTATAGATGCACATGTGCTATTGATTTAATAACCCGGGAATGATGGAAACGACACGTCAGCTCAAGCCATATTTTTATTATTGCGTTGTGTTCATTTAGCAATCACGTTGAATTATGAATTTGAACAACTAATCAAATACTCCTAATATTTTCACGTGGGCGTGTTAGGTAGTTTCTTAACACAAACCAATCAGTCAAATGAAATGTTTGTGTCCAGTGTTAAGACTTAAGAGCATGTTTCCTAAGCGTGTCGTGTTTGTGTCGGCTTATATACTCGCATTCATGAACACTATTAACACGGTACGAATTGCCCACTCTAATAGATCTGATCAGTTCCATGTATTACAAGTAAAATTATATCCAACACAGTACCATTGTACTCAGAACTAGAAGACCATGAAAGGAAAACACAAAAGCAGTATTAGATTGTAGAAGACATGTTTCCCTGAGGCTATGAATGAGCTTGTGCATGTTCTGGTTTGTGGCTGTACTCGTAGTCTAGATGAACAAATGCGCGCTCAATTTCTGGCAGGAGCTCGAGCTTCTCCTGCAATGATTCCCCGATGTCATGGGCCTCTTGCAGAGGCATGTCAGCCGGCAGGACGATATCAACCTCAACAAAGTAGTGGGAACCGAAGGTGTAAGCCCGTACTGTGTCAATGTGTCTCACGGCCTTGTGGTGGTTCCAGCAGAGGTATGTGAGCTTTTGCAGAAATTCAGGAGCAGCTGATCTTCCCACAAGGGAGTTGACATTTTCCAACACTGTCATTGACCATGTCCGGATTGTATATAGAGCCAGCTGCATTAAGTTGAGTTTCACATGTATCAGTACGCGTAAATATGGTAAATCTAAACTTAAAGCAGTCAAATGGTTCGGTATAATCAAGTTAACGATCAAGGAGGAGCGAAGCAGCTAAAGATCAGATTGACAGAAACTAAAAAGTACCCAATTGAATCCATTGGAAAGAGTATGTATTGCTATCTATGTACAATAGGTCGGTTTTCAGATATAAGAGTACAAAGACAACACCATGATAATATAAAGGAAACGAAAATCAAAACATTGAGAGAATTTTACTTACAATTATAGCACCAACAGGGTCCATCCAATCATCAAAATAATTAGCTAGGAGTAAAGCGATTAAGCCAATGATGTTGGTAATAACATCAAAAAAGTGGTCCTGGGCATACGCTTTGACAATCTCATCTGTGAAAGTGCGGCAATAAAAGACCAGGAGTAACTTTACCAAAGTCACTGAGAGCATGATGCCTACAACCCATCGTTCTTGATCCGCGGTTAAGTTAAATTCTACCTCCTGCAAGATAGATAAATAGGAGTATGACTTGTGTGTAACCAATCAAGCATATGCATTATTTAATTTATTCTCTGGATCCCCAAGACCCAAACAACAATAATATACGGAAATTTGACTAATAAACACTTACATCAGATAGTAAAGTCCGCATTGACTCCAAGATAATCTGTAGTCCTAGAGTCGCCATGACAGAGGCAAATACAAGGATACCCTGCATATCATTTAGAAAGAATTCTCAATAAACTTGCATTTGATAATACCAGTTAGCATTGATAGAGGCCTTTCTACTGCTGCAATAAATCAATTTTTGCTGTCCAACATGTAAATTAATTATTTTGATTGACAATTTTTATAGAGACCAGATAATACAAAGAAAGCATCAAAGTTGAGTACACCAAGCATTGAAAACCAGAAATGAAAATTTTGTAGTTTTCAAAACATTTAAGAGGTTGGTGAAGGAAGAACCATGCAAGCTGACAAGTTCTGATATCTTCAATGCTTGATTGTAACTTTAAAATAGATGAAAATTACCACCAACTAGTAGTTAGATAGCTGCCAACACAAACATTCTCATAGCAATTTATTTCTTTGCTAGACATTCTCACAGAAAAATTTTCCATTGGAGGAAACTACTTTCTACCATCTAGGAGTTACATTAGCACGTCCTAGTTCATGAACTACGAAAAAAAATACACTTAAAGGAGGCCAATTTGATACAAATTTGTTAACATCGGGTCAGGAAGTATTCAGGAGTGGAAAAATAGATTTTAAAAAAGAGAATCATGTTAAGTGAAATACCTAGAAAAAAGGGGGTAGTAGCAAGTGATAACCGATAAGCATTAGAACAATAACTTGCATGCATAACTAAACTAGTAACAAATAAAATTGTATACAAGTCGTTGCAAAAGGACTGACCAATGGCTGCATGCGCTTCTTTCCTATAGGGTACTGATATGGGTTAGGTGTTTGCATAGAGAATGCCGTGAACCACAGGATGAAGCCAGACAGAAGGTCGAGGAGGGAGTCCAATGTAGATGCAATAATAGCCAATGAACCACTTCTCACAGATGCATACACTTTAGCTGCAAAAAGAACCATGTTGGCAATGTTTGATATTCTGATGGCAAATGTCTCACTTCTGGCCAGATTTTCCTTCTCTTCCTACAACAATTAATAAGCAAAAGAGTTAAATCTAAGGAGTTTATAAAGTGCTGAAATTAATTCATACTAAGTTGAGGGAAACTGGCAATGTAAACCTTTGACATTCCAGGAATAAAACCGCGCTCTGCTAAGGCATCCATTTCAGTGAACCCCTCCAGCATTTCTACTTGCTGCTGATAGTAGTCAGCCACGTTATCTTCTGGGCCTGAAGCCATGAGTGAAATAATTGAGGTGGTTTAAGCAAGACATTCTGTGTTAATTAAAAGAATCTTTCAACTTTTTAACAATGATATGGCAATCCAGTATCGAAGGGCATCAAACAATTATATATGATGGCATCCAATAACTCATCGCTAACCTATTTTGAGTTTGAACTTAAATTGTAAAATAATAGCAGAAGCAACACTGAAAGTCTATGATTACACATGTAATTAATATATCCAATCAATTAGTTGGACGTTTTGGAGAATTATTCTACAACTAGCTAACATACAACATGTAGACGCTCAAATTTAGAAACTGCGTTGTGGAACGGAAACGCAATATCACGGGTATCTAATCATATGAAAACACCCAATTACTCAACACACACCAACTAAAGTAGAAACTTACATCAGAAACAATACAAAAAGTATCGTTCGAGGGTCACTATATCCAAGCAATTATAAACACCAATCTTAAATTTCATGAGTACGAGGCTACTTACAATTTCTATCGGCTACTGCTAGCAGGTATCCGAATACTCAAGCTACAACCTCCAAGACCCTAGTTTCCTTTCAGCCAAGAACAGCAGCTAACTTTATACAAAAAATCTCTTGTAAAATCCTAAATTCAGAGCAACCTGAACACTAAAAAATAAAAACTCATCTCAACCAAAGCCCAGCCGTTCCACTTCCCGGCCATGTTGCTCCTTTAATACTACAACTTCATTACTATTTCTTTGGAGAACCAAGCTAAAACCAACTTTCATCCTGAGATACCCAGATATGGCAAAACATCCACCACCCATTTTGTCCCAAGTACAATTTCTACCAATTTTCTGACAAATTCGGTGCATGAAGAACTTTAGAATCACACAAAAGAACCACTAGTAGGAACAAAAAAACCCAGATTAAAGAATGGTGGACAAAATTTCCACAATAAATTATTAATATTACTAAATAATGACAATAAATACTCAACGAAAATGACCACGAGAACAAATAAATATTCACACCGAACAAATCCAAGAGTAGAATATTGATATTTCGTACCGAATTAGCAACAACAATAATAACTAAACGAAAAAAAAAAAGATAAATAAATAAATATTCTCACATGTAGCAAACAATTCCAGAAAAAAGAAGAAGCATAAACTGTACGGAGAGAAACACTGCCAGGGGAATGCAAGAAAATTACCTAAAACCCCAAGGCAGTTATGGTAGCCACCTCGAGGAGGCTTTTTCTCCTTGTGCTGCGGCGATAACTGGAAGCCGTCGAAGTTTAGCCGCCATGATCGGTCGCCATTTTTGGACAGCGCCAGCAGAGACCGCGCCTCGTCGTTCCCGACGGTCGCCGGATCCACCATTGTTCCGTTAGTGGATAAGAGAATAATAAGCAAACAAGCGAAACCTCCAGACAATCGGTACTATCCAGAAAGTGTAGAAACGGAGTGCTGGTCATGCAGGGTAGATATTGGAAATTTAACGAGAGGCCGAGGGCTTTTTCGGGAGATTTTATGGAGGATCTCGTTGTGGTCAGTATAGTCTGCTTCTTTCACACCAGGGAACTGGAAATGCAAAAATAGAAACAACAAAAAATTAATAAAGCAAAAAACTGGAACTACTATTTCTTTTTCCGAAATTTAGAACCACGCGCACGGACACACGCGCGCGACGCTATTGGCTGCGGGACCGGGGTGTGAAGGCGCGTGAGTGTGGGAGGAGTGAACAAACGGTGTGGGGTTTGACGGTTACGATTGCGTCACTGAAAGGGGAAAATGATCCGGGCCACAGGGCTCTTGTCAGTTTGTGAAGCTGGTGGGTCCCGAGTGGGTTGTGTGCGTTACAGTGCTTCTCGGGAGCATAAGTTCTTTTACACCTGCACCATATGATGTTCACGGAAGCAGAGGATGGTGAGGTGTCGAGATGGGATTGGTGGAGGGTTTGGTGATTGATTAGATAGGTGACAACACGTTGCTGTTGCGTGACAGATTCGATAGAGAGGGATTGGGTTTAGGCCGTCAGATGAGGGTCCATAAAGGCTAGTGGGATTCGGGGGCCCACCGGGTCGGTATGGACCCGTTTTGATGTCTATCCGTATCTCAGTAATTTGAATTTGATTCACTTTAATTTGAGATTCTTGGACTCTTTGGAATAACGGTCTGGAACAGTCCAATTGTTCATACCAAGTGGTAGGATTAACCTAATTAATTAGGTCTGCAAGTATTTCAAACCATACAAATGAAAGGGGAAAATGGTTTTGTCTCCCTTAAACTGACACTTTTCTTTAGCCCCTAATTAAGGTTTAACATGATTTGACTCATTGGATTCCTCAATTTTTTTGAATTAAACCTACGTTATTGGTTATAACCAGTTTTGATGTGTCACGTCAATTTATGGTGACACGTCATCATCATGTCACATAAGATTTAGTTCATGTCACCCTCTAGTTGCGATAGATGGAACAAAAACGTTTCATTTTTTGAGATAATCGCATTCGAAATGACATCGTTTTGGCGTTCTTAACTCCAAAAATGAAATGAAAACGTTGTCGTTCTATCTATAATGGGAGACAAAACCAATTGACCCCAAATGAAATGAATCTTTTTTTACTGAATTGAATTTGTTTGTTTTTTAATAGAACTTGTGCATACGTTTTGAATTATAAGATTCTTGTTATAAATCTGATTGAGTATGATTTATGAATGTATGTATTAAAAATCGTTACTCATCATGTTTATTTTGTTAATAAGTAACTACATCATTAGAAAAGGGAGGAAAGAAATCAAAACACTCTATATGTTAGATGTTTGCACAATAAGTGGAAAGAAATTCAAAAGCACCCGCATGCGAGCGAATTAAGGGACTAACGGAGACATGCGATTGAAGCAAAACTGGACTAGACAGCCTGCAACCTTAATAACCTTACGAAGAATGTTTTGGTTTAACAATTTAGAGTATTTCCGTTACGTATAACTTTGTTATCCTTTTGTTTCATGCACGCTACAACCATTCTAAATCAAAACCAGTTATTATCGGAGCAATTGGGTCAATGTATTTGCTCCTCCATATCTACCGGTTTTTGCTATGGAAAGTAAAAAGAAATTGTGGCTGCTGGGATTCGAGCCCAGGTCTCTACGGCCACAACGTAGAATTCTTACCACTAAACTACAGCCACTTTGTGTTCTCATTCGTTTCATTTTTGAATATATTTAATTTATTAAGAGGGGTCGTAAGCATGCAAACCGCATTTCTTGGCTTGTCAGTTGTCAGCAACGGTATTGCTTGTCAGAAACTGTGTATGTGTGACCCAACGATCATCGTCTCCTTCTCTTCCTCCTCCGAAATCATGTTCCCCATTTCCACCAAACCCCTCACCTTCACCTTCTTCTTCTACCTCTTCGCCTCTCAATCTCTCGCCTTGGAACTCGCCGACTCGCTCGCCTACCTATGGCCTCTCCCGTCGGAATTCACCTCCGGGAAGGATACCTACTCCGTCGATCCCGCTCTATCTCTTGTCGTGTCCGGAAAAGGGGGCCATTCCCGCATTGTCAGCGAGGGGTTTGATCGGTACAAAGCTATCATTTTCAAGGACGCCGGTGGTTCTTCGGCATCGAAAGGGGGAGCATCTGCGTATGATTTTAGCCATCTGAGAATTACCGTTCACTCTCACAGCGAAGAAGTGGGTTTCATTTTGTTTGGTTTTTTCGGTTCGAAATTGTGAGATCGGTTCTGCTTGAGCCTTGACGGTGACCTTTTTTTGGTTGTGTTCGTTGCAGCTCCAACTTGGTGTGGACGAGAGCTATACTTTGATTGTGCTTAAAAATGATGGCAAGTCGATCATTGGGGAGGTCACTATCGAGGTAATTTCAGAGTTGTATTTTGTGGTTCCTCGCATTGCTATATGTGTGTATCATGAGCATGATTTGGGTGAAGAGCAATTGATAATGCTCACTGTGTTGTATATGTAATTAAATGGATACCAAAAAAAAAAAAAAAAAAAAAAAAACTGTTGACTAGTTGATGAACTATGTTTTCTTTTGTTTCAGATATAGCAGGTTTCTATTTTTTATTGCTGTTTCTTAGTATTGATTATATATTGTTGTTAGTTGATTAGGAATATGGAGATTAGCGACCTCAGTGGTTTATATGTGTAATGGATGATGAGTGATTGATAATGCCTACTGCTACGTGAAGAAGCTGAAGTGGAATTTTAAGGTCCATGTGGAAAAAAAAAATGTAAGTGGTGAGGTAAAAATGAGAGAGAGAGAGAGAGAGAGAGGTTATTAGAGGAAGTCAGTGGTGTGAGTTTGACACCACTTTTCAATATTAACTTATTGCAAAAGTAGTATCATAGTATTTAATTAGCTGGATTGGAGCAATTAAATGCTTACAAACTTTTCTCGTTCGTTCAAGTCAACCATCACTTAAAGTGCAATCAGTGTGTCGACAAATGTGCTGCGCATCTATATATCTTCCATATGGTCATGCTTTAATACTGCTGCTGATCTTCATGTTCTTTTTGTTGTAGGCAAATACTGTTTATGGTGCATTGCGAGGTTTGGAGGTGTGTAGCTACATGCTAAAAATAATATGCAACTAAGTTAGAAACATTGACAAGCTTGATACTTCTTATACTCTTCACATTCATCTGTTATTCTTTCTATTGTGTTCCAGACATTCAGCCAATTATGTTTTTTTGATTATGACACCAAAGCGGTAAAAGTATACAAGGCACCATGGAAAATCCAAGACAAACCAAGATTTGCATATCGAGGACTTATGCTTGGTAAGCTTTTCCCCATGTTAATTTACAAATTAAATTATGTTTATATTTTCTCTCTTGGAATACTAATATATTTTATTCTTCCTTACATTTGCAGATACATCTAGGCATTATTTACCGGTTGATGTAATTAAGCGAGTAATTGAATCTATGTCATATGCTAAACTGGTAAGATATGTTACTTTTCAAATTTTGTCATGGTTGTAAATATTTCACAATTGAATTTCATCCAGAGTTCACCTACTTATATAATTATCTGTGTCTACATTTACTATTCTTGTAATCTAATATTCAGAATTACATTAAGTAGAATGTCCTTCATTGGCACATCATAGATGAGCAGTCATTTCCGCTAGAAATGCCTACATATCCAAATTTGTGGAAAGGTGCCTATTCAAGGTGGGAGCGATACACAGTTGAGGATGCTATTGAAATTGTCAAGTGAGATTTCTGCTGGTCTTTCTATCACTAAGTTACCAGTCTGCTCATCTGAAATGCGCATAGCTTAATACATGTTCCTATCTCCTAACTTTGTGTTCTCTTTTGCATGTTTCCTTATACTGACGTGAAGCTTTGCCAAAACCAGAGGTGTGTATCTTGAAGCTTTTGTAAGAAAGTTCCGTAGACATTCTGTTGAATTTCTGAATCTCAGTTATTTTCCCCTTCCTATTTTGAAGCTATCTGATAGAAATGGGTATATTTTGAACAACCAATTACTCTAGAAGCTGACACTGGTGGAGTCCTGCACCATATATTTATTTTTACTCAACATACATGTTTATCTCTTTCTTAAAAATTAATAGTTTTACATGGTTGATGGCAGGCATCAATTTTATGGCTGAAATAGATGTCCCTGGTCATGCAGAATCATGGTAAATCACTATTTAACATCAAAATCTGCCCTAAGCTTTTCTTATGATCATATCATTCTAGCTTGGAATTCTTTAAACTGGGATAAAAATATGTATTCAGCATCGTCCATCATAGGAATATAATTGTGCAAGCTGATACATAGAGATGTAGTGTCTTAGCTTACCTTTTGGAAGCATATAGGTCTCTGGCCTTTACTTGACCCATGTTACCCTCGAGACTTTCTAGGACTAAGAAAAAGAGTGGAACTTTCAGCTGCTA
>JAYMTH010000537.1:0-20151 GCA_036897465.1 Pelargonium australe
TATTAGAACTGTTGGAGGGACCAACCAGAATCAAGATGAAGAAGAAAAACCAAAGATTTCAGATTTGAAATGATGAGATGTTTGCTGGTTGCAATTGTCTTTGTTTTACGACCCTTTTTCTGTATGTCTTTATGACCTTTCTTTTCTTTTGTTTTTTTGTCTCTTGTGTTTTTTGTGTTGCATATGGAGTCTTCATATTCCTAAATTAAATAGATTTAGAATATGAATAATAATAGAACATAATTAGTTGATTGGTCTTTTTAAGTGCAGAAAGGAAATAAATAGTTTACTTACTAGTAATCACAAGTGTATTTTTTATTTTTTATTTTATTGATTGGCTGCTGTGCTAAATTAGGATTTGAGGCCCTATCATTAGAGAAGCCCAAAATTTATGAATCGGATGAACCATTATGAACCACTGTTCATAATGCTTTAGTTCGAATCATACGGTTCATGCATACCAGCAGTTCAGTTTATTTATTCAAACTATTCATATATAGAATCGTATCGCAGTCCAAACCGTATGATGCGAACTATTCAGACAACGGTACTTATGATTATTTTCATAATTGTACTTCAATAATCAAGGCAATATTGGTACGCTTGCTTATAAAAAAATAAAAAATCAAGGCAATAATTTTCTCTCATTCTGAAAACTTGAATCCTTTCTCTACCAGTAGAATGAAGAAAAAGGATATAATGAACAAAGGGTTATAACAGTGATGTTTTTTTGCTCGCGATGTTTTGAATGATAACGTTTGAATATTTTATATTAATTCTTAGACAATTGAATTGTTTGAAAAAAGCGATTTTTTTTGAGATCGAAGGAGTTTTTACGTCTTCTAAAGCTTATCGGTATTTGGTGCAAATGATAAAATGCAGATGCTTCTCATATTTTCTTTCCTGACTGTATCTGGATATTATGCCAATTTGACTTGAGGTTGCCACAAGCATTGATTTAATTATGTTCCAATATACACCCTTGGTATATTTGACAAACTTAAAAGCTTGTATTATTATTTTTTTTTTGTAGTTCTGATGATTCCTCTTGGAAGAAGGCATCTGACTTGCTAGTGGAAGTTGCTGGTCATGGTGAGGATACTGGCTACGAGGTACCTTGCCTCATTGTTGCAGCTAAAGATGATTTGGATTCATTTCCAATGGCAATACAAGATTCTACGAGGGTACTGTTTTCATTGATCATTCCTTTGAATTCCATGCACATCATCAAGTCAGTGACGTTCACTAGTTGAGCTCAATACCGGTCATTTAAAAATGGGCTATTTTAACACAGATGCCCTAGTGACATTAAACTACTGGAATGAGCTTGTTCAGTCAAATATGCATGTGATAAAATCCCCGCCTTACAGAATTAGCATAATCTGGAATTTTTAGTTAGTATTGTTATGCATGAATAGAAAGTATTATTTTTGGATAAATATTATTTGACTCACCTGTGGCTTATTCAGATTTCATTACCCCTAGTATGGTATGAGAAGTATGGCTTTGCCTACCCAAGGTTTGGACCAAATTGAAACCCAGTAACCTGTCATCCTTTGCCGTCACAAAAGTAGCATTTGGGCAGCTGTTGGCAGGTTCCCATAACTGAATTGAATGTTAGATGTATTCATTTAAAAGAATATATTCCTTTGATTTGATACTATGCATGTCCAGATTATCGTATACCCTAATACTTGAAATTGTGGCTATATTTCTCAGAACAACTCTATAAAATGAGAAAAGAACTTTAGGTGAAATCAAACTAAATGATAATAGCAGAGTGAAGATTATATACAGCTCTTATACACTAACCAGAACAATCCACACATATTCTTATTACAAGATCAAATCTGATGGATTATAGTGACTATCAAAGGATTTTCATAACAAGTACTAGGAAGCTTTTTGTTATCATATACGAAGTTATATCTAAAATCTCAGAAGTTCACAGTATTCAATTTTATTGCAATGAAAGTAAACTAAATGATAATTGCAGAGTAAAGATTATATACGGCTCTTATACTCGTACCTGAACAATCCACGCGTATTCATATTTGCAAGATCAAATTTGATGGATTATAATGACTAACAAAATACTTTTGGAACAAGTACTTGGACGCTCTTTGCTATCATATAGATATTTGTTGCTGTTTGGTCATTTTCTTTGAACTTTTGGTACTATCAGTGACAATGTATGGCAATTTTGCTTTTGCAGGTCAGTCAAGATATGGGAATAGAGGCTCCTATACCTTTCAGCGCTAAATTGGGTGATTTTAATAACATATTCCGTAGGATAGTAAGTGCTGCAGAGCACCCTCATTTGAGCATTCCTGAAACAGAAGCTGGGAGAAGCCGAAAGCAATACCGCCGACTTGTGAACAGCTCTCTTATGGTTGTTTCGGGTATGTTGATATTTAAATTGGTTGTGCAGTGAGTTCTCTTGCCTTTTTTCCTCAAAAAACAAAATAAAAAAAAATCAAAATAAAATAAGTTTCTGGGCTGAATTTGACCTAATGCCCATAGATCTGGTGATAGCCTTGTCTAGTTGAAGCCATTCTTTGTGTTTATTGGCATTGGCTTTGAGCTCACTTGCAAACATGTACCTAAAATGGGACTGTACGTGCTCGCTGTACACAATTACGGCACATGCACTTGTAGTCATGGGTTGGGTTCTCATAAACTCGCACCCATGTAGTCCTTAGCATCCAATATAATCCACCCTCTCTATTAGGGTTTGTGATTTGGTCCATCGGAGCTCGCAATAGCTGTGCCATGACATGTATCTCCCCTGGCTTCAGTGTTGGCTCTGTGCTATTATGGTTTTCTTTCCCACTTCAACGACAGATTCTGTAACATATCTGCTGTGGTGCTCAGCAGAGCCACTTTACTAGCTTGAAAATCACCTGGTTCACCTTTCTATTGAAGTTCTTACTACTTTGAGGTTGGAGTATAATTATAACTAGGATGTGATATTATCTATGAAGTACCCATTGACACGACACGATTTGTGACGCGATTCTAACACTCGATTCACCATTTTAGAATAATACACATGACACAATACTTCATGAAAATTACATTTTTAATGAAAAATATGCACCTTTTTTCCCAAAATGAGTTTCCATTTTCCCATTTTGTATAAACGAACAAGTTAGAATTGGACTCACCCCTTATTCTCCTGTTTGTTTTTGTTGTAAGTTGTAACAAACTTAAGGTGTTCCAACTTATCTTAAGTCATATTGTTGGTTATTTATGCTTAACTAACCAAAAAGAAAAGTAGACACTAATTTTTAGGACAGAGGGAATATATTTTAGATGTAATAAATGACATGAACTTGTAGTTTTAATCATATTAAAGTTTTATTTAACAACAGACATGTGAAATTAATTCAAGATGCATGTCTTTACCACTAACTAAACACAATAGTAATTGTAATAAACTAAATTTTGAATATATTAAATCATTAATAGTTGAAAATCAATATCATAAGTGCACATTTTACAATCAAACTAACTTATCTCTTATTTATTTCATAACATATGAATATTATGATAAAATGTTCAGATTTTCTGGAATTATGTAAACCTGCAGTAGACGCTAGAATTGTAATTTTGCAATGTACTTCCGTTGAAGTGTTTCCTTGACAATACTTGTTACTCAACTTTCATTGTCATGGCTTTACAAATAGTTTTGTGATCAAGTTTGTTACTATACGTCCTTGCTATCTATTTACATGTTGCAATGGCTGATCTTGTGTCACAGTTGGAGCTGCAGCTGTTATTGTTGGACTGGCAGCTTACCGAGTTTACGCTGCAAGAAGGAATGCATCTGGTTGAAGCACGACTTTCTTGTTCACCTGATTGTGCCAAAGCTTCCTTTTATAGATTGGTTGCCCGCTTTTTTGGATTTCTCAAAACAATCCATCTGTAGAAAATTTTCAGACACTATATTCAGTTATCTCCGAATTTAACTTTCAACTCTCGGGGGCATTTGGTCGTAGGATTTTATCAAGGGGCCTTACAATATTTGTAGATGTACTATGGAGACTTATTGTGCTGTCAAAAAAATTTTCCAATAAATTTCTTAGAACTAATGTTCACATGTTATGATAATTGTACTCTCATACATAACAACAGAAGTACACAAAATGTCTAGACATTTATGCATCAAATTTTCACATTGCTCTGCAGCTATACCCATTAACAGCAGTTTTCTTGGCTGAACCTCTTGTTTCATCTTTCCATCTACACACCTGAACTTGCAGATCCTCATTTTCGAGCTGCAAACAATTCTTCCGAAAGGTCTCCACAGTGACATGAAGTCGAAAGTCCAGATTGAACAGCAAATTCATCTCCAATCTGTTCATTTCCGCGGTGCTCACGCCTCCCACTTTGGCATAGTATGCATTGTTGAGACACCTTCAAGTCACACAAACACAAATCAAGGCTACAAAAATCAAGATCAATCAAATTTTACGCGCGCGTTGGAACTCAAAAATGTACTTACACATCGTCAACATACTTAGCAGCTACCATGACAGTGGTGATCAGCAGGCGGTGCGCGTTGAGAGCAGTGAGGCAAGAACCCGTTCTCTTTAGGAATTTGAGAAGGTACATGTACGCAAGAACGAAGCAAGAAGTGCTGCAATTCGCGTACTTGTAGACGCGTTCGAGGTACTGTCTGATGCTCAATGCTGGTGCTCTCTGGCCATGGAAGATGGTGATCACATGATCTTTGCTTCTTGATGCTTTGTCTGGTTTTTCATTTCTCTGAATGGACTTCTCCAGAAAAGAAGACAGCAACAGAAGAGCTCGCGGCGGAGCTTCTGAAACTTCTTTACTATTGGATCCATACAATCCCAGAGCCATATAAATTTCTGTATCAACATTCTGAGCCATAATTTTTTATCCCTATATCAGCAGCAGAGCTGCTAAATATATCTTCAAAAACTATGGAATAGGATAGAGACAGATCACAAATTACATGGCCACCATTATAGATTCCAACAAATTTTCTTTCTTTCAGTGGACAATTCCTTCCTTCCAGACCACTTAACAAGTGTTCTTTTTCTTTTCTTTTTTGCTGCCTTAGAAAGAGATATATTCTATTTTCACCCAGTAATGTTTTTTTTTTTTTTTTTTTTTTTTTTTTTTTTTTTTTGGGAGTGAACCGGAAGAGATTCATTAATAATAAGACAAGTAGATAGGTTCCTTCAAGGAGGGGTCAATCTAGGTGCTAGAGATTCCTTTCCTATCCAAAGTAGATAAGAAATGAGATATCTCTAGACCATTTATAGTAACAACACATGGGGAGAACAAATTTTTATAGGACAAATTGGGTCTTTGCGAAATAAATTAGGTGTTTTAATTTCTTTCTTTTTTCTCTGATATCACTAAATGATTATAGTACTTTTGTACTTATCCCAATTTTAGAGTTGATGCTCATTAATGGTTTTAACTAGTTTTGATCCTTAAATTTTTTAATTTTTATAATTTTTACCAATTGACTTGTTATAATTAGTCATTGATGTACACATCAGCTCACTTGTCCACATTGCATGCCACATCAGCACCATACGTGGAGAATATAAAATGCTGCGTTTTGGTTTACGTGTATATATGGTGCGTGAAGCTGATTGGATGGTTTCTTTTGTTTGTGGCTGCTATTGCGCATGCAACGAACTTGACGTGGCGGAGCATGAACATGATATGCTGCTTGCTCTAGTCAGGTCAGACAATGGAGGAGTACTAGTCAAGTCACGTGGAGCTTAATGCTGACGTGAAACGTCGACACGACAAGTTAATCTGATGGACAAAGACAACCAAGTACACAAGTGGGATGAAGACATCTATTTTTTCTTGGGGAATCCTTGGAATTAGGGCTGTGCATGAATTGGAGTGGACCGGAAAAATGGCCCGGACCAGTATGAAAATGGACCGGACCGACCCGGACCGATAGGATTCGGTCCGGTCTTCGGTCCATAGTTTTATGGAACTTTCGGTCCAGTCCGGTCCATTTCCGGCCCTGACCGATTATGATTACTTTATTTCAAAATTATATATTTTAACATATATCCTATTAATAGTTGTATTTTTTTAAAACAAATTAACCACTTTTAGTACACTATACTTCATTATTGTTGATTTCATTAGCTTCAATTTTAATTATTCTTATTATTTTCTCTAATATATGATTTAAAAAAATTAAAATCGATCCATTCGGTCCGGTCCAGGTCCGGGGCATTCAAAATCGGTTCGGTCTGGTCCATGGACCGACTATGATCGGTCCGATCTTCGGTCCTATAATTATTCAACTTTCGGTCCGGTTTTGGACCGATGCCCAGCCCTACTTGGAATTACTGCTGCTTAACTTTCAATTCGCCTCTGGCCATCAAATAAAAGTCTGAAAATCAAAACTAGTTAAAATGCTAAATATAGATCAACTCTAGAATTAGGACAAATCTAAAGAGTTTGGAACCATTTAACCCTCACGTTAGTATGCTCTAATTTAAATTGATTGCCTCTACTAATTGTAAATGTTAAACAGTTAACAAGTAACAACAAATCGGAGTCACAATGTGACAAAACAAGAGTAGCACATATATTGTAATTCGTTGGACGTGGCAAGCAGTGATTGGTGATTCCAAAACGAAGATGTGGCCGTGACCGCACCAAACGCATATACAGAACTCAAGCTCAGCCAAAATCATCATCATCAACATCAGCTATGGCTGAGGCAATTTAGGAGTTGTTGCGTTGCACAAGTTTACATTTTGATGGCTTCTTCTATTTCAATCCCAAGCTGCTCCTTCGCTACAGCAATACCCAATTCAACCTCACCCACACATTCTTCTTCTTCCTCCTCCTCTTTATCCTTTTCTCAATCTTTTACTAGTGGCTGCAATGGAATTTCACTTCACAGACGCCGCTTCAGCTCAAGAACATGTGCCAAGTTCGAGAAATTCGAAGGAGAGCTCCCTCAGGACAGTCTTCAACAGAACCCATCTTCTCCACAAGAACCAACAATCCTGGAAGATGAAGAAGAGGATGACAGGTTTAATTGTCTGCCTTATTATTATTTTGTAATTACATTTTTATATTCAATAGTCAATCCTAGTCTAATGGGCATGGTTGTTTGTGCATTTTGTTATGTTTTCCTTGTTTTTTTTAATGTCGTATCAGAATATAATTTAAGCATCATAGATACATGATTATTTAGTCAACATATGGATAATATGTAGTTATTGAAAACCCATGCAAAATGCAAAGGTTACTTAATTTGGGGTTTCTTAGCACCTGCTTCATATGAAGACTGTAATTGATTTAACTTTTTGAACATGTCGCGGCATATATGTTGACGAATGATATGATTTACATGGAATGGTAACTAAGCCCGCGCTTGAGCCACTATCTTTGCATAGTCGTAAATTTTGTTTGTTAAATGTAAACCACATTGGAACTAGTTGCTAGCTTAAAAGAATATAGGATAATGTTACTCATGAAAAATCAAATGTATAGAAGGTTAGGAGTAGAACTTATTCAGTGAGTTGAAACCATAGAACATGTCTATATTTTCTTAGCAACTTTGGTTAGGGTTCCCTCGTATAACGGCCAGTATAGATCCAAATCTAGGCATAGAGTTTAGAGCAGTGTGGGGAAGCAAGGATTTATGTTGATCTAATTGATGGTGCAAATAAGGTTGTTCCGTTGTTGGGCCATAATAACAGGTTGGCTCAGAACCAGGAAATAGAAGGTTACATTTAGCATCTCAATTGAGTGTTAGTCGGATTGTTGCAGAGTCACCATAATTTATGTATGTGCATTTATTCATTTATATGATCTGATGCAAACTGGATCCACCAATGTGCAAATCTAAATATTGAAGAAAGAAAAAGGAGATTTCCAAAAAAAAAAAGGAAATGTTTTTGTTATTGCACAATGCACATTACTGTTACAAAAATTTGTTTGCTTTGTAGAGATTGTCTAGATAAGTGGTTTTAAGATGCTTTCTTGTCATCTTATTTATCATCCAAATGTTCATTTTTGTAATGTAAGAACTTCAGGATAATCAATTGACACGATTCATTTATATGTTTCAGCTGCTTGCCTTCTGATTTGGAAGGTGCAGTCCGACAATCAGGTGTAGCAGCTGCCACGTTTGTGTCTTCAGGCGGAAATAGAGCCATAGTATGTGCTAAGGAAAAATGTAATCTTGTTAATAGAAATTTGAATCAATTTGTTCTTCTCCTTGATTGTTTGTTTTCTCCAGCTGAGTGCATTTGACTTTTTGAGGCCGTAAATGAGAGTGTCAATTTTAAATTTGAATTCCCTTCCCAAGGTGACATCATTTAGTCATTGGTACACATTTTCAAGACCCATTATTGGAAGACTTTGGGAGAGCTTTGATGGGACTAAAGTATTCAGCTGATACCTTCGATTGAAATGACATATTTATCATCATTACTGCTTGAAATTTCTGCTTACACATATTTAGAGCAAGTAAACCTATCTAGATATGTTTAATTACTCCAATTTTGTTTGTTTTTCTTTTCTAATATACTTAAGTTCTCTTGCAGGTAGAGCTCTTAATTCCACAGCTGCAATTTCTTGATGATGAAGGTGCTCAAGGTGAGCTCTGGGAACTGTCAAGGACTTTCGTGGATACACTTATGGAAGAAACCGGTTGTCAGGTCAGTTGGAAGTTGGAACTGTTGCCTTGGCTGCTTGAAATAGCCTCTACAATTTATTTTAGTTATAATGTCCAAGTATGTGAAGAAGGATTCTCAAGCTAATGTCTTAAACTTAGCTCGAGAAGTCTGAAGTTCTGGTTTGGGAACAAATATCAGAAGCCTCTTTTCAGTATATGTTTCAGCATAGACTTTTGAACATCAATTCTTCAATTTTATGTTATTAAATAAATAAAAAATAAGGGCAATATTTTGTTTTGCATGAGATTTTTTTTTAACTAGTCCAATGTGAGGTGTTATTTATTATAAAACTGAAGTTTCCTATTCCCTTAGCTGAAAGTTTGGTTGCCACTTGCCAGAGGGTTAAAGCTGTATATCCAGATGCTGGAGCCGCTGCACTTCTAAAATATAAGTGGACAGATGCCGCTTTTGGATTTGCTAGGTAATACCTATAACATAGATGAAGTGAATTATCTCTAAGTAGTGAATCTGTGCAATCTCTTTAATGGGACCAACATTCCGCCATATAGTTGGTATTTATTTATTCTGGTTTGCCTTTCCTTCCTCCCACCAGGTCACTTGGTGTTGTTAAAAAGGATGTTTATTGTTTAGATTGCGGAAGATCTTTTAGGTTGCATGTACCTCTAATTCATCATGTCTCATTGTTTGCTATTCTACTGTCCATTTTGTCCAGCTTAAGTGACCGGAAGCCTGTAGATAAAGATGATGAGATTGTGGTTATGGTTGTCCCTGATTATCAAATGCTGGAATATGTAGAACGAATTGCATCTAGTCTCTCAGATGATCCGGTAATGACCAACTTTTTTTTTTATTGGTTTAAGGAACAATCTCAGGCACACTAATCCTGATATGATCAGTCAAGAACTTGTATAATGATGTTCGGCAGAAATAAGTATTACACTATTGTTGTTTTTTGGTCCCATTTGTATGTTGTTTTCTCAGTTAGAAACAGTATACCACTTCTGAAGAACTATGGACACTTTTCCAGGAATTGTTGCTATTGCTGTGTCCAAATCATATACGTCCCATCTACTTAGATCTCAATAATTTATTCTTGCATGACTGCATGTTCGAAAATCACTTTATCACTGATTCACTCAAATATGCATGTAAATACACACATGACTGCATCTTATTTGTTTCGAATTATTTTTAGTCATTTTTATTAGAATTCTGTTCAGTGTACTCCTCAAGCCACACAATATTATATTCCTCACGCTATTCCTTCATTTGTTGCTAGCCAAGGCCTCTAATCATGTGGAACCCTCGTCTAGTCAGTGGAGATGTCGGGGTTGGGTTTAACGTTCGGCAATTAAGGCGGTACTTTTTGAGGTAGTCCTTAAATCTCACAGCTGAAATACTATTAAGTTTATTTATTCTAATTATTATTTTTAAGTTTGACTTGCTCAAGATCTTGGTACAGTTTAAATGACCTCAGCATAACATCTCACAGCTGACACAACTATGTCTTGGTCTCATTCTTGTTTATGAAGTGCCTTGAATCTTACACCATGTTTTGCACAGCTAATTTAATGAAACGTGTTTCTCCTACTCTCATTCTCGTTTCGTTTCGTTATAATAATTCTAAACTAAGCTCATTCTTTGACTCGTGAAACCTTAGAATCTCAAGTAGCATTAACGATTCCTTTTTATTATACCTTTTAATCTCTATTTCTTGTATATGTAGTTCAATACAATGATTCTTACTCTTCCTCATATGCACTGTACTGCAGCACTTTCACGACAGTCTACTCGATGAAACCTTTGGAAGCTGGTGCTGTGTTTAGGTGTTATCCAGGGTAAGGGCCATCTAACATTTTTCAAATTTGAAATATCTGCTGTACGTACCTGTTGATCTCTGACCCCATGGAGACTCCGGTAGGTTTAAATTAGTTTCAAAATGATATATCTCTGCTTGTCTCATCCCAAAATAACTCGAGATAGGCCAAACACAAGCTAAACTCTTTCTGGAAAATCTCACATGCTCGATTAATCAAGAATAAGTGATTTCACTCATTTTCTAGTAGCCTGATCTGCAACATGCACCTGCAAATAGATTTGTTTCCCTAGGACATATATACACTCACACACAGACTTGCATATATGGTTCCGGGCTAGGATAATCTTGAACTTAAATACCCCATGAGTTGACGGTCATGATTGTTGTTTACAAGGGCTATGTTGAAATGAAATATCCTCAGGCCAGTCCATCAAAGTTTTCAGCGGGGAAATAGAAATGTATATCTTAAAGCAAGCTCACTCTATTTATACTTTGCCAGATTATGGAAAGTGTTCTATGATGATAAGGAAAGGCCAAACAGATATCTGCTAGCCAAAGAACTTATGAGCCGTCCTGATGCAGAAGACCTTGAGGTTAGTAGTACTAGTTGGTGTTGAAAATGTTTACATTACGTCACATGCTATACAAATACGATGATGCATAAGAGTGCAAAGATTTATATCAGTGAGTAGAACCAAAAAGCACAAAAATGATGTGATTTTCCATAGTCCAAGTTATTAGGATGCAAATGCAACTGAATGGTGAAGTTATAAATCTTTTATCGAATGGATGCTAGAAATGTTACATATACGAACATGTTAACATGTAAAGTTTGATGTGGGTGCAGATAATATTTGGAACGGTTGAAGAGTCGGAATCAGATAACGGGCCATCCTTGTTTAGTAAAGCTGCAAACATCTTCTCTTCAATAAACCGGTTCATGAAAGCCATTTCCTAGTGGTATGGTGTTTCTAACAATTTAGAGTACAATCAAAGTGATCAACATGATATTGATGTTGTAACCTTAAGCTTTGTTGCTTGGTTTCCTGAATATTCTATGGTATGCATATACAACATGATTGTCAACTACACATCTCATTGACTATTTGCATTGAATTCATAAACCAAACTGAGTGGTCTCAAACAAGATGCTACATTTGCTTATGGTTGTGGCCAACTACTTTGGTATACCCAAATTTGGATAGCTATAAGGTCCGGAGATAAGTTTGAAGAAAAAAAGAGAACATTCTCTCTCTACACTCTAACATTATCTAGTGAACCGGTACATGTTGGGGCAAGCGGTTTAAGCGCTTTGGATACCCTTTGAGGTCTCGGGTTCGAGCCTTTAAGTCAAAGATATGGGATGAGTTTATGAGTTAATAGAGGAGAGCTGCTCCTACTGTGTAGCGCAATTGATAAAAAAAATCATCAGCGAGGATCAAGGATGATGTCATTATCTCATTCATTGATGAAATTTTTTTATCACTCTCATTCTCTCTACTGTCTCTTTGTTACATATTGATGCTCGTTGATTCTTTGGTAGTAATGATAATTGTTATGTTTGAGATGTTCCAAGTTACAAGATTCAGGGGATATATCCATACAAATGTACACGTTCTCGAGATATATATTATCTAGTTGATGATTTGACCTAGCGTATCAAATCAAATGAAGAAAAGAGATTACGCTTCACATATGCAATACAATAGCGTGAGGGCTCACATTACAGCACAAATACCATTTAAATAGATGATCTGAAGGAGGTGCAAGAACTGTTAAACACTGTTGACTCTTTCTGTGACTTTATTTTATATATTAATAAAAAACATTCAGCAAAGAAATGTTCTAATAGGAGCAAAAAGATACAGCATGAGCCTAAAGATATATTGTGTTCCTTACACTTGTTGAATGACAGCTAAAATGTAAAATTGTGTAACTGACTAAATGCTCAAACTCAGAATGGACAGCTCCTCAAAACCAAAACCACAGACAACATTCAAGTAAATATCCTCAGGTTGCTTCATGAACTGTGTGTGCAACATGATAATTCCAGCCGTTAAGTGTAACTCGTGGAGTGATACCTGGAGGGACCTCAAAGGTAATATTGATAGGCATGGTCTCGCCCGGTACCAATGAGAAGTAGTTGTCTGAATAATGAACTGGGAGAATTCTCGTGTCCTCTCCTTCCTTGTGCTCTGTTTTTGACGCGTGGACTGAGAAATGAAGGAAGAAAGCGACTCCTGCATCACTTCCATTAACTTGTGACACCCTCAGACCATCACTTTCCCCTGTAAACCGTCTGTATATCCTCTGAAATATCCCGCTTTCATCTTTCTTCTCAGTCCACTTCTGAACTGCCTCCACTGAGGCCGTGTCAAAATCATCATCGTCGGATCTGTAGTTTGTGAAATTATTCATGTATGTTAAACTTTTAGAATCTGGCTTCTTTGATGTGTTGTGCACTCGCATCTCAATTTCATATGTGGAGCCTCTGATAAATGCTTTGGATGTTATTTTAAGGGGTACTTTCTTCTTTCTGTATGGCTCTAGAAGCTTGTAATCTCCGCCAGACAGATGCAACCAATAAAAGTTCCTGGACAAAATGCCGTAATCTGTCATCTTATAGAGTTTGAGAAGAAGAAAATAGACTGGCTTTGGGTTTTTTGACTTGGGATACTTCATCTCAACGATAGGCACTGTTTGTTTGGGGGGCACAGATAGATTTTCAGATACTTTGAAATATGGACATTGTCCTTCCAGGTCCCACACTGAGGCTTCAATGGCCACGCCAGATAATTCCTCTGATGTAGTATTAACCACCTGAATTTGAAAATAATGAAAATCATTAACTCTACGCCAAACCTTAATCTATCTCCACATGTGATAGTATGAGTTCCAAAGAAAAGTGAGGATATGTGCACATTTCTGAAAACCAAGAAACTCAATGATATAAGCAGGACACACATAAGCAAGCATCTTTGCAACTTTGCAGTGTCTTCAGACTTTCAATTTTTTAATCTCAACAACTGCATCATCTACTGAAATTAAAGCTGACCGTGATACCTAATCACAGTTCTTTGGCTTAATATGTTGGTTTTGGTTATGATGATAATAGGAAAAAGAAAAAGAAAAACAATCGATACTGCACAAGGAGAGTTTACCTCTATAAAATATGTAGCCAAATTCAGCTGCACATGGATTGGCTCTGCAGCAGAGCGACAACCATAAAAACCTGCAGTTTGGTCATGGAGATGATCATAAAACTGCCCTCTAAGACCTGACCAAGGATTCTGTGTTTTCCAAATCAAGACACCAGTGTATTTGCTCCACATGCGAGAAGTCCAGCCTTCCAATAGGGCTCTATACTGAATGTAGTTAGCAAGCTGAGCCTGAGAGAACAGTTTGAAACTAGTGAGTACAATAACAGATGAGCATGGGTACTTATATGTAGGGATATATTATGGTTTACCTTTAAACAAAAATCATCAAGATCTGAAGGAGTCCCATAGAGTGTAATCTGATCATGCACCAAGCCTGGCTTCGAATAGGGAATGTATTTATGGTATTCCCATATGGGGTTTGGAACTTCTTCAATGTAACCACCAGAAACCTTATTAAACAATGGAATCGTCCATCCTTCTGGGGGCATTGTTGCTCTGATGGTAGCTGCAACAGGCATGCCTACAGAACCAACTTCAGGATTGAACCCATACTTGTAAAAATTATCCTTGAAGAAGTTTTCGGGATTTTGGATTTCATAGGGGCCATCAGTGAAGTCACCCTTCCCGTCTGCAAAGCCATCCCACATGGAACCTTGGATGTAAATTCGTGTGCCATCAAGATATTGACTCGGATCTTTCAACCCTGGGGACAAACCATCCACAGACTTGACACTGAAGTTCTCAAAATGAGGATGAAGTATCAAGTCACTTTTTAAAGCTGTATTGATATCATCTGGTGGAACTTGTTCATTCCCACCCACCCAAAGTGCGAGACTAGGATGATTTCTGAGAAGTTTGACAGTGTCTCTTGCACATAACAAGAAAAGCTTATGATCCAAGGGTCCATCAGGGTTTGACACTGGGACTCCTCGTCCATCAACATCTCCCGTAATCCAAAACTCTTGCCACACCTGTTGACTTGTAATAAGATAAAGCTATCCAATATAGCAAGTTCTACCAGACTAATGTAAGCCCTGTTGACTTGTAATAAGATAAAGCTATCCAATATAGCATATTCAAATCCTAAAGTAGGATGCGAAAAAGTTCTATTCTGGCTTATATGCAACAATCACGCACAGGACTTGAAAATCTTTGACGATGTGTCCTGTTTGGCTACATAATACAAAAGAAAAATCTACCAAAATGGTCCCTAAACTATTAAGGATATAGACCAAATTAGTACATGAACTACTAATAATCGACCAAGATGGTCCCTAACATAATCTTTATTAGTTAGACCTTTAGCTGTGCTAACTTGGATTAAATAAATAAAATGATAATTGGCAGTCATTGCTGATGTGGCAGCCATCTGTGTGGAAAAGGTTGTGTGCATAGCACGTGACTGCCGCTTCAGCATCACGATTGTCCTTTAATTAAAATGATGTTGTATTGTAGGGTAATAATGTTAGAAATACACATTCTTTATATCACTAATGAAATAAATTAGCTTTATGACAGAACAAACAACCTAACCACTTTTCATTCAATCTTTACCTAACCTGATCCCTACCCCATCCCATGAAAGCGCCAACTGAAGGCTTGGAAGTCCCATGCCAAGAGATTGAAAGATCATAATCTTACCAGTATCCCATAGATATCACAGTAATGATAAAAGTCTGGCCTCTCGGCCAATCCACCACCCCAACAGCGGATCATGTTAAAGTTCATATCTGCATGAAACTTGATATCTGTTTTGTAGCGTTTTCTGGAAAGTCGAAGTAATCCATCTGACAGTATCCAATTACCACCACGGATAAAAATAGGCTGTCCATTAACCTTGAACAATCTACAGGATAAAAACGCCTACGTTACATATCATACTAACTGAATCTCAGGGTAGTTTGTTTTCATTGATAAACTCGAATATAAAGTACTATACCTTCCACCAGTGGCACTATCTATATGGCTCTCAATTTTGCGAAATCCAATTAAATTACTCCACGAATCAGACTCGCCATATCCCTTTACACCAACAGTAACAACGACCTTGTACATAGATTGCTTTCCCATGCCATTTGGCCACCATAAATTTGGCTTGTAAAAAAATAGCTGTCAAGCAAACATTTAACACTTCAAACATGAAAATTGTGCACCAAGGTTTTAGATTGATGCAATAGCAAGGTTTGAAATCACAGGATGCTGCAAACCTTGGGTGAAGAGTACAGAAATCACATATTCTAATTGCAACATAAAGGCTGGTGGTATCTCCACACTGGGCTCAGGACAGAAATCAAACATGCTTCAAAACTGAACTATTTTAAGCTTTCATTTCTTATGGTTTACATATTGTCTTTATCATTCACAAATACGTAACATTTCAATCATAAATTGACAATATTTATTTTTAGCATATATTACTCATATATTCAAATACTTTAAAATTTTGACAATATTTTTAAAGTGGTTTGTACTTGTATTTGATCATATTTTTTTTTTTTTTTTTTAAAAAAAAAAATCTAATAAATCCATGAATTGATTGAATTTTAACTAAATATAATATCAAACTCAAATTCTAACATTCAACAAAATATGAATTATTATCTCATTTCATATATGAACCTCAAATTCAACAAACAAAAATCAAATATTCCAATAGTTCTTGAGAAGGAGCAGAAGATGTACCACTCACATGACTCATCAACACACTTAACATGGACTCTCGTTCTATCATTCTTCTTGTACACTTCTCTATACCTCTTAACTATAGAGTACCTTTGTATAGTAGTTCTCAGAATTTTCACATTTCTGAATTGCTGTCCAATGAAAAATCCAGTACATGGATTGCTATGGTCGTATAACATAGACTTGTCTTCCTCTCTCCTCCTTGTTGTATCAGCATCACTGTCCTCATCATCTGTCTTCAAAGACATTGCCGAGTCACTACTATCAGAGTACACAGTCTCCTCTTGTATACCCCTCCTAGGTCTCTGTGACCTGTTTAGAACATTACCCCCCACTACTGAGTCACTAAAATCTGGATCATCATCATCATCATCCAGAATATATGCATTCAGTCCATCAGTGGCTGCTCCACCAACATGAGAAGCATGAACTTGTTCATCATTTGAAGCTCCACCAACATCAGTTGCATACATCTCTTCCCACTCATCATCTGAGCTTGGTACATCAACATGATCTGCAGTCTCAACCTCCTTCTCTATCATTCTTTTCTTAGCAATATCTTTTTGCACTTTCTTTCTTGCCAACTGGTGTTCCTCATCATGATTGAAACTATCCTCATCATCCCCATCAACTAATATAACATTGTCATCTTTATCACCATCATTGGGTTCAACTTGCTCTTCCCCCCCAACACCCTGACCTTGTTCTTCCACTGCAACACCCTGAACTTGCTCTTCCCCTCCAACACCCTGACATTGCTTTTCCCCTCCAACAATATCATTAGCAGTTTCAGCACCACCAACTTGTTCTTCACAAACTTTCATAGCATTACCAGTGTCAACTTCACCAGCTTGCTGAACTTGGTTGTCCAAGAGGACATCACCAGCAACTTTCTGCCCTTGTGTTTCCATTTCCACCCCAACATCTTCTTGCCATCCGACTTCCGCTTCAAGCCCACTTCCTTGCTTCTCACCAATATTTGGGTCTTCTTTGTCAAAACCTTCAATCTCATTTGCCCTTACCTTGTCACAAACAACAGCATCAACTAGGCCAACTGTTTCACCAAATAAACCACCAGATGGGCCAACCTTCTCACAATTAGCAAATCAGTTGGGCCTTCTTTTTGTACAACAGGTGGGCCTTCTTTTTGTACAACAAGTGGGCCTTCTTCCAATACAACACCAGTTTCATGTGTACCACTTTTTTCACCAAAGTCACCATCACCAGCCTCAACACCAGCCTCATTTGCCCCTACATTAGTTGTGCCTTCTTTTTCACCACTAACATCTTTCACTGTCTTGGTCCCAGTTTCCATCTCATCCATCAATTTTTGCCCTTCTTTTTCACAAGAAAATTCAGTTTGGCCTACCTCCAAGTCAGCAGCACATGATTGACCAATTTTGTCACCCACAATATTATCACTTTGGACTTCCTGTACCACATAGGGCACAACCTCCTTCCCTTTTAACTCAACAGCTCCCTCTTCATTCAGTGCACCTCCTACATGAACCGGCATGTCACACTCATCTTCCCCTTCATCAAGCCCAATTCCAAATGCATCAAAATTAACTTCTAACACCTTCCCCTCCTCATGGAGTCCACTACCACATGCTGCAAAATTCAAAACTGGTGGAGGAGTTGACACATCTTCTGCCCTCCATATATCCCGAGGCAATTTGTCCTCTGGTGTAGCAACCAAACTAACCCCATGTTCTGTATACAAACACACCTCCATGTTGTCTTGTTCAATCTTCTCAATCATGGCAGTAACAGATGTATCATCATATAATAAGCACATACCATATGTGAGTGGATTTTTGGTTGGCATTCTATAATACAAGTTCAACACGTTACTATACCCCAGCTCCCTGATAATATCCATAATCTCTAAAAAATTCAAAACATCTGGATCCACTAACACTGTACTCTCACTACCCCCTTCATACTGGTCACAGTGTCTCCCAAAAATTCTCCCACAGAAAATCCTTAAACTTAGTTTCTTGTCCCCATAGCAAGGCTCATAAGGATCACAATGTCCCTCATCCAAACCACTAATATTGGAGTCCCTACACAAAGAACAAGAAAAATAATTCTATTTAATACATTATAAGGTCATTCATTATAATATACACAACCAGTGACATCAACCCCACAAATAAACAATACAACTTCATCCAACAACCCCACACATACCACATTAAATTCCCTACCAAACAAAACCCCACATTTAAATTACCACAACCATAAAATAATATTGTCTGGCCCACGCATAAAAATACCCAAAAATTTCAATTTCTCACATCCCACAAAAAGCCCTAAACAACAACATCAAAACCCCAGATTCTTGCCCTAAACGATAAAAAAACACAGGATAAAGGTTCATTGAAAGTAGATACTTACATGACAAGTCTCCTCTTTTGAGGGCTTGAAGTCGAGTCCCACCAATGTCACTGTGCAAAGATTCTTCAGGAATCTTTTGTCCAAATCAGTGCAAATCGACTTTCTCTTCTCCAGTATTTGAAGCAACAAACTCTTTCTGCTCAAAATCCTCACTTTTCTCCATTGCGTTCTTCTCTGCTAATCGCTCTCACCATGATTTCGCCACTGTCTCTCTCTCTTTTCTTGCCCCCGATCTCACTGAAACTGTCTCAACTGAACACTTCAATTTTTTTTTCCTCAAACGTTACCACAACAACGACGTTGTTTCAAGGGGAAGAAAGCCATGTCAAAAGCATGGCACACTCTGAACTTGCCACGTCATTGCCACGGAAGATTATAAGAAAAGGAAAAAAATAAAAATAAAAATACACGTCACTACAAGTTAACGAATTCCGTCTTCCATTTTAACGGAATTGACTTGCGCGACACGTTTTTAAGTAACTTTGGACTCCAATGGCACTATATAATAACATTTGGACTTCAAAGGCACGTTTTAAAGGTCAGGGGGCCATAAGGCACGTTTTGGATAGTTTAGGGACCTCCCTGGACCTTTTTCCTTGAAAAAATAAAAATTGAATCCAGATATGAGGACGAGCCAAGATTTGGTTGCTTGTCGTCGCCAGAATGAATCGAGAAGGAGTGAAGGAGATGGTTGTTTGTCGTCTTCCGTTGCGGGAATCGACGACCGAGACAGACCGATCCGATGCCCATCCACGCCATCGTCGTTGTCGTGCGTTGCTGTTGTCGTGCGTTGTTGTTGTAGCTGGAGAAGAGAACAACAACTGTGGTTGTTGCAGATCAGAGCCGAACATGAGGAAGTCATCTTCATATTTATGCGTCTCCGGAGCCGAGGGGAGGAAGCCAAAGTTGTTGTTGTTGTGCGGTGGTGCTACTCACGCTGGAGCCATCTAGCCGCCGCCGTGCGTTGACACCATGCTCTACATCGGAGTCCACACCGTGCTCCACCATTTGAGAGAGGTGTGACAGAGAGGGCATTTTTCAGTCAGGGTTTTAGGGTTTTTTTAATAAAAAAATTAATCTAAGGACTTGTTTGTTTACAATCATTATTGTGGGTATAATGGTATTTTCAGTTCAAATTAAAGGTATAACTAACCAAAAAAAAAATTAAATGGTTAGTTAATGGGTTTGTCTATCAAGAACAATACTTTAGAAATGCTACACGTTTTAAGTATATGATTTGGTCGTTGCTTGAGTCTTCCAATTAGATGAACTTAATTTGTAGGGAACGAGAGACTGCGAAGAAGGTCGACAATTGTTCATTGAAAAACTATATGCAAATATCATTTTCCTATTATCAAGTAAGATCAAACTTAACAACTAAGGGTGACGCAGTTGGTTAATCCAGCTGTGTGAGTGGGAT
>JAYMTH010000538.1:0-20144 GCA_036897465.1 Pelargonium australe
ACCCCACAATGTTCGAGCCGTTTTGGGATCCAATTACCGGGTTTCCTTCTTCATTTTCTTGTTTTTCAACAGTGCCGGTTTCTTAATGACCTTGGGTGCAATCTGTACAATGGTGACAAATTTTCCTTGGAGTCTGGAGATCTATATCGCCTCCTGTGCATTGAGTGCTTCTTACAGCACTGCAGCTTTCCAGATGTCACCTCCTGGGATGCTAAACACTATCCTCACTAGCGTTTGTGTCATAGGAGTTCCAATTTTCTTACCAGTAACAGTGAACTTCATGAAATATTCTTATAGAAAACGTAAAGAGAGGAGGCATTCAAGTTCGAGTGAGCACAATATTGGTGTTCTAGTATGATAAGACATGATCTAAAATCAAGAACGTATCGAGCACAGTACTGCAGGTGTTCAATAAGTTCCAAGTCCGTACGTACAATGTTCAAGTCTAATTATACAGTATACATGCATTCACGTACCTGCAACAGCTGTAGGCTGTGTTAGTTTGTTTTCCACGACCACGACTTCATGTTCTAGCTATCTAGCAAGTTCATTTCACAAACTGATCATGTGTAGTGATTCAATATATATATATATATATGTCATATGTTTTCTTTGACTTGTTAAAATTAAGTATGACCAGTAACAGTGAACTCCATGAAATATTCTTATAGGAAACGTAAAGAGAGGAGGCATTCAAGTTCGAGTGAGCACAGAGTTCAAGTCTAATATTAATACATACATACATGCATGCTTATTTTCACAAACTGATGTGTAATGTGATTCTGTATATATTAAGCTGTGGAAATAAGTGAACAATTCAAAGAATATTTTGGCTAGGGTTGACATGGCAATTGAAATTCATAGGAGAGAACATTTTTTTTTTTTTTTTTTTCTCTTTCTCAAACCATTACATTTCCTTGAAATTGTCTCGTTTGAAAACTTCCTCAAACACAAACACTAGAATTAAGGCTTAATTATGCAGTCATTGACTTTCTATATGGATCCAATATTCAATTCAATGGTTGAAAATAATTAAAAGACAGGAATACCCTTTTCAATTGGTATATCCCAATGATTTGGAGGATGGGTATAGAGGGATTGTTGGCGACTGCTCGGCTGAAGCCACAGCTAATGCAGAATATACACTACCATCTGTTCCTCCAGTTGTGCTGTCACCGGTGAAGATATTTGCGTCGTCCTCGAAATCAAAGTCAGTGAAATACACAGGCCTTGAAGTTACAGGGCTGACTTCAATGTCACCGGCTAGCATTCCCACAACTCTGGACATAGGTTGCCGGAGACTTGGTGATGTTTGAGTGCACAAAAGACCGATTTCTATTACTCTTTTCACTTCTTCCTCGTCGAACTCTGGTAATCTACTGTCCACTAGATCGATGTCTAGCCTGTTTTCGTGCAAGTGCCAAGCCTGAGAATCAAGAAACCATGATAAGATCATGAGAAACAAGTATCAAGAAACTAGTCTCCACCAAGAAAACAAGATATTCTGTATATGTAATGCTTAGATAAGATTTGGCCTTTTATAACATGTTTGTAACACTTTTCAGAAGTAGAAGTTACTGATGCAGCCAAT
This sequence comes from Pelargonium australe, assembly GCA_036897465.1. Classification (NCBI taxonomy): domain Eukaryota; kingdom Viridiplantae; phylum Streptophyta; class Magnoliopsida; order Geraniales; family Geraniaceae; genus Pelargonium; species Pelargonium australe. The sequence continues at coordinate 1,592 of JAYMTH010000538.1, forward strand.
AGTTTAACCACACCATCAGTCCTTTCGTTTGCTTCAAACCTACTTTTGCAATGACGAAATAGTTGGAGTCATTTTGTGACAAAAACTCGAGTCAAACAGAAAACTCATGATAGGACGGAAGGAGTATAATTTTTCTTTTTCTAACGCCGAAAGACTTTTCTTTTCTTCTTTTTGTTAGCAAATAATCCTACCTTCTAGAAAGTTGCTTTTGAATAGTGTTACCAAACATCTTCTCAATTGGGTCGGTGCTATGTGGTATCAGGGTCTGATTTACTAACGATTAAGAAACCAATTTATCTTCAGGAAAGTTATTGATTTGATACAAGGCAAGTAAGGATGCTCATACCCAATCAAGAAGATATATCTTTTCCTCTTCCAAGCTTGGATCAGAGTTAGGCCTTCCACTAACAAGCTCTAAAGCCACAACACCAAAAGCAAACACATCAGCCTTCTCTGTTAAGCGTCCGCGCATAGCATACTCCGGCGCAAGGTACCCGCTGCATCATCACAAATGAAGATACGCACAAGTTATGATTAACAAGAAAGAAAACTAAAAGGACTCTAGGATTCGAGGTTCTCACATTGTCCCTGCAACGCGGGTGCTTATATGAGTATTTTTATCGTCATAGAGTTTGGCCAAACCAAAGTCTGAGATTTTGGGGATGAGATCAGCATCAAGCAGAATATTACTAGCCTTCACATCTCTGTGCACAATTCGCAGCCTCGACTCCTCGTGAAGATAAGCAAGACCTCTTGCTACACCGATACATATATTGTATCGTGTTGGCCAATCAAGATTCAAACTTCTTTTTCCTGCTTAATGCAAACTATCAAAATCCAAGCTCATCTGTCCACATTTTCAAGATACTCGTATAAAATGCTTACTAAATAATGCTTGATCAAGACTCTTGTTTTCAAGATACTCGTAAACAAGAAGCCTTTTATCACCCTCAATGCAACATCCGTACAATTTCACTAGATTACGGTGTTGAACAGCCGATATAGTAGCAATCTCTGCAACAAATTGGCTCTTTCCTTGGCGCGAAGTCACAGACAACTGCTTCACAGCAATTACTCTCTCATCATGAAGAGTTCCCTGAAAAAACAGAGAATTTCACTATCACCATTGAAAATTTGAAATGTTGCAGCTTGGCAACTTTTTCCAAGATTTGCCAAATGACTTACTTTAAAAACCGGTCCAAATCCTCCTTCTCCGAGCTTATTAGCTGGATTGAAGTCTTCTGTAGCAGCCTTCAGTTCAGCGTAACTGAAAGTGTAAGGCCGAGAAACCATTCCTAGGAGCTCTACCGATCCAACATAAAAGCAAGTATTGGCTTCGTTTTTCTTTTTTTGCAATAACAAGTATACAAAAATATGTAGACTCTGAGCCAACGAAAAGTAAGGTAGCTAAGGAAAACCATCTGATTTACCTTCATCATCATTGTTGCGCAGCTTTCTTCTTCGAACAACAAAGCAAACCATGAAAACAACTAGAAAGCTTGCAACTCCAACACCAACAACAATCCCAACGATGAGCCCAGTCTGGTTTATTTTACCATCAGACAGTGTGGGATCTGCATGGAAACTCAGTAGTAAACCATAACAGATTCTAAATGGAAATGGAAATGAGATTCACATTCTTCATGTTTGAATTATAACATTTTTATCATGAAATGGTTTGGAATGGAAATCTCATTCTCATTCCAATTCTAATTTTTTTTATTCCAAATGCTACTTTAGGTTCTAGGGTTTCAATCCAAATAGTTGAAATATAGTACCTCGGGTAGCTTGGATAGCGGAAACCAAAGGTCCATATGTACCTTGACTCGGGATACAGCAAGTGCCTTTTCCAGCCCAAAAGAAATGAATTTCGAGGTAGTTTTCTGATACCTTAGCTGTAAATTTCTTCTCCACAGCTTGGAAAGAGATCCCACCTGCCTCCTTTTGTATGTCAAAATCTTCTAAAACCCGATTACCCTAGCATTGACATATATGAACAAGTAAAATAATCAGGAATACAATAACCCTGTTGAATACTCTTTGATGATACACGTGAAAGTTGAATTCCAATGTACACGGATTGGTTTTTAAGGATCGAGAAGCAATATGTAATAGTACAATTACAAACCTGGATATAAATATCAAAGACGCGCCTCCCACGACTTTTCCATGATATAGAGTTTAGGATAGCTGTTTCTGCAAACTGGAGGGACACTATGTAGTAACCATTCTCAAGCCCCAAACCATAGTATCTTAATGATGAGGGAGAGATTCTTGCTGTCTGGAATAAATCTGAGTCTAAAGTATTTGTAAACAGAGATGTTGAATATATTTTATACAGAGGATTGTTGCTTCCACTGAATAACCCAACATTGCTTACTGCCCATCTGTTTGTTTTAGTCACAAAGTAGGATGCTGGACCAAGAGTCTCATTATCATTTTCATACACAACTCCATTACTCGACGTAATCTGTAGACCTCCACTGTTAATCGCAAAGTCGCTATCTGCAAACCAATATAACAAGGCATTATTAAATAAAAGATCAAAGGTTATGATGCCATGAATGCATAAGTGCACAAACGCCACGTGTCAACTGAGAGGTTGGTTGATTGGGAGTCAATTAATGATTGGATATGCATTTGTTGTGTCCATATTGAAAATCAAGTATACTGTATCTACAATCGATATATTGTGCAAATCACTCTTGAACTTTCAAGAAAATAGATTTTTAACGTTATACTTACAGATCCCAGCACCTCGATAGCAAGGGAAGTTTCGCTGAAGACAGTATAATTGTGACAGCAAACCACTGAAACAAAGAGCAGCATAAGTCATAAGGAAGGTGGTGATTGTAGTGGAAATTGTAGAACATCAGTAACTAAGTTTACACAGCAAAGTTGATATAAAGCACTGAGAGAATCACCTGCTGTTGGAACCTCCTATTGGGAAGTTGTTGGCAACTAAATTACTGCAGATTCACAGAAATCTAGATGGTTAGTTTCATTTAATTGAAGACCGTTTTAACTTACGAGAATGATATACTTACAGTTGTAAAGTTTGGTTGTCAGCCCAAACTGGAAGGCCCCCATCTAAGTTATTGTATGACAAATCTCTGCACTCATAGTAAAAACAAAGTTTCAAACATAAATTATGAACTCAATGACCAAAATGTCAAACATACTCAAAGGACATAAAAAGAGTGGCCTAATGCATGAGGCTCCCACCATTTTGGGATGTAATGTACAGAGCCTTCCCTCTGTTTATGCAGAGTTAATTATTTCTTTAACTTGAACCTGTAACCTCAAGGTCACCAGGCAACAACCTTTACCGTTCCACCAAAGCTCTAGAAAGTTCAGATATATTGCTTTATAAATGCTAAATTGTTAATCCTTGTGTATGAGGAAATGAAGTATCATTATTAGACAAACACAACACTAAAGCATTATGATGATGTTGCGTGGACATGGTTTGATGAACTTACATGTTTAGGAGAGATGCGCTCTTTGAGGTAGGCAGTGTACCAGTTAACTTATTATTTCCAAGGAACCTGAGAAAAAAGAGAGTCTTGGGAGATTGGCAAAATATGCTTATAAGATGCTTCAATATTATAAGGACAGCATCTTGGGAGATCAGCAAAATAGTTGAGGAAATAGCTTACAAGTAAGCAAGTGAACTGATGCTGAAAAGAGAGTCCGGAATGGATCCATTTAAATTGTTGAAGCTCAAGTCCCTGGATATAAATATTTTTAATAATAAAAAAAACATTAACCACACATGTATATCATTTAAGTTGTATAACTTAATGGAAGGCACATACCAAAGGACTAGTATATTTCAAAAATCAGTAAGCAAAGGAATAACTTACAGATACATCAAACTTCGTTTTTCCCCAATATTGGATGGAATAGAACTTGAAATGTTGTTATTCCTCAGTACTCTACCAAACGTATCAAATTGCTTTTTATATTCAGTGTTTCAGATAAGCGATGCATAAACAACAAAGTCATGCATACATTAAATGCTACATTAACGCACAAATTGGAGGCATGTACCCTTACAAGATACTTAAAGATTCCATGTCTTTGATAAATGACAGAGAAGATCCCCCGTTAGATACATCGCTGATTCTCCTATAATTTTAAGAGCACTTGTGATAGTTAATTTTGCAGATTAATTATCAATGCTAAACAAAAAATTTAAAGTAACTGATGGGGTATAAACTCACAATTCCACCAAATAAGTTAAATTGGAAATGGTTGATGGTATAGGACCTTCAAAAGAATTTCCTTCAAGTCTCCTACGATAAAAGTAGAGAAGCTGCTGTTTGTAAAATTTTCAGATTCAGAGTTCGAAGCTGATTATATGAAGCTTTCACAATTGCAGATAAGATACTGTGTATTTAAAGAGTTTAGAATGTAATAAAATGTCAAGCATGTTATAATCAAAGGTGAAGCGGACAAATAAAGCGAAAACATTCAAGACATTCCATACAGGGTCTGGAGCTTTGTCCAATTCCCTATAAAGTCTGGCATCTTGCCGGTGAGTTCATTGTCCGATGCCCACCTGACATAAATAGAAGTTCCTCAAAATTTGATAACAACAATTATATACATAAAAATTTCACTCCTTTTCATAGAAAGAAAAAAATATAAAAAAAATCTTACACTATCGCCAGGTTTCGTAGATTAGCAAACGAAGGAGGAATTTCTCCAGTAACTCCAGCGCTGTCAAAATAGCTGTCAAGGTAAACAAAGCCGATTAAGTTTTGATGGCCAGAAACTGTCCAAACACCACTTGAATGTGTGTGTATGGATTACCGAGTAAATGATGTATCGAAACTTACAACTGTTCTAAATTTAGTAAATTCCCAAGCTCAGATGGCAGAGATCCAGAGAAGTTGTTTGATCCAAGGCTCCTACGATATTCACATTTAGATAAATGAATTAACTATAGAATGATGATAACAATATATCAAGTTATGAAAGTAACTACTACAGTTGACAGAAAATCTAAGTTTTAGAAGCTGGTGAAAACAAGCTTAGTATTATTATATCAGCTTTGTCTTAAGAAAAAACGAGGATGAGAGGTACATACAACACTAATAAATCAGTGAGATTTCCAAGTTCCTTTGGAAGCATGCCTGATAGTCCATTGATGCCAAGGGTCCTATTGGAATTTAGTTCAGCATCAGAAGAAGCACCTAAAAAAATGAACTCGAGCATGTTTGTCTTTTGAGTTTCAAAATAAGAGGGGCTTACAAGTATTGCATGCGAGTTAGTTTTCCGATGGATGGAGACAAGGGACCGGTCAAGTAATTCTGGGCCAAATTCCTATCAGAGTCGAAGAAATTTTGGATAGTTAAACAACACTCAGTGAACAAACTTGCCCAATGCATAAAACACATTGGTTGATATTATGCACGAATAATAAGAAGTTGCGTCGTGAAATTAGCTTATGAACTAACAAAAAAATGGTCATACAAATGGGAAAGGTATGTCAAGTTCCATAGCTCCTCTGGGATAGTTAGACCAGCATCTAATGCATAAACCTTCCTGTAAAGAAAATCTCAACAACTCAGAAATACTACATGGAACACTTGTAAATAGAAAACCGAATTTTGTTATATACGAGATTTCTTTCAAGAACTAAGAGCTTTAAGACGAAAATAGAATTGTTGCATTAGTGCAATACAAGAAATAAATACCCTTTTAAAAAAATTCAAGAAAGCAAAAGCACTCACAAAATTTACAAAACAAGCTCATTCAGGCATAACATCATACAGATTCAGTGCAATACAGAGCAACCTGTATTTTGTTATTGTCAAGTTTGAGAGAAAATGATTCGATCAAGATAAAATAAGAACATCCTATATCTTTTCATTTACAGCCACTCTAACAGTTATTATGCACATAATTATTGAAAGAACCAAAGAGTTCACATAACATATTTGTAGGAAATGGGCTTATTGGTAGTAAAAATCAGAACTTACAAATGGGTAATGTGGCAACTGGTTTTATCTTTGAAAGAACAGTTGCATTTGATAAATGGATTGTAAGCGCTGTCGTCGAAGAAGGCACTGTCATTTGTAGCAGCTCCCATACATGGATCTCCCTTTATTACATTCCATTGTGTTGATGCTCCAATGTCCCATTTTTGAAAGATTGAATCCAATATTGACGCTGCAAATGCACCCAAAGTTCACACAGCAGAAGCAATTGTTATTAGCTGAGATATTTGAGAAGCAAAGCAACAAGTCACCTTCTTTCTATAGTTAAAAATAAACTATCTCTCCGTAGCAAAATGAGTGTCCACTTTCCTATTTCTTATGTCATAATTTTTGTTTCAGATATCAAAAAGAGTATCCAATTTGATTGTGTATTGTTAACAAAATTCAATGATTACTAAAAAAGAGAACAAATAGCAAAATATACCTTCATAGGGATCTAAAGTAGGTTGAGTTTGATTCTGAGCTTGAGCCTGAACTGCAAGAGACATGAAAGCACAAGCAGCAACAACACACATAACAAACACCAAAACTGAATATGATGATCCCAACATCATCAGCTGAATTATAGCTCAAACAAGATTCAAGAGGTATAGATGAAGAAACTGATTAGAGATTCTAATGTTGCAATAATAAAAACATATTCATATGAACTGTAGTAAGTCAAGTCAAAGCCAACTACAATAGTAATGTCTTGGACCCATCTAATTGCATTTGGTCCACTAAAGAAAAAGATCAAATTTATCTCAGTAACATGTCAGCATCACCAACCGTAAAATTAAGAACTTGGTAATGATAAATGAAAATAATCCTCTTGCTTTTACCGTTCACTGGACTCACTCGACCTCCATTACCACCTCCAACAGAGTCTCCTTCTTCTCCTTCGCTGTCTTCAACTTCTTCTTCTTCTTCAGCGAAACAAATTCTTTTTGCAGATTTCGATGTTTCATCCTCTCCTTAGCATTGGGTTGCTGTAAACCCTTGAAATCGAAGCTTGAAAATTCTCCAAAATCAAAACTTGATACAAACCCAGATCATACAGAGCGAGAAATCATGAAAACCCTTGAAAACCCAATTCTACAAAGTTGATCCTTGAGCCACAGAACTTGAAATCCACAGTAAAACACACAATAATCAGAAGAACCCACACACCCTTTCTCAATCCCAGAGCCAAACTTAAGCAAATTTCATTAGTGACGGAATGGATCCTTAAAAGGAGCTCCGATCACCGTAAATGCTTACTCTCCACGCTGACTTGCAGCCAAAGAAATGACAGTGTAAAAAAGATGAATAAAACGACATCAACTAAGGCTAAAACGGAAACACGGTAAACGGTGACGTTTCATTTACTGATGCTTAAGACTACACACCTAAACGACAGCGTTTCACGTAGTTTGTGTTTGATGAACAATTCACGATGATAATTATGTTTTCAATTATAATTTTCTACAGCAAATAATTCCATTACAACTCACACAATAAATACCAACTAAAAATGATGAACATTTAATTTATTACAAAAGAAAAAAAAAATACAAACTTAAGAAAGTTTGCTGTATACACAAGCTATTGAATTTGAATTATATACATGATAGGAAGTTCTACGGGAACGACGGAGACTTCTTAAAATAACTATCAGGTCGCTGATTCCAAACGGTACACCATGTCGGAGATCACCAAAAGTTTCACAGTAACGATAGAGCCTCGGTATATATAATAACCTATGTTACACCAATACCGACACGCGACACGATTCGCGACGCGATTCGGACACCCGATTCACCATTTTCAAAAAATTACGACACGATACGTTACCGACACGTTAAATTTTTAGTTAAATAAATATTCTATATATAGCAAATTATATGTATTTATAGGTATCAATTGTATTAAAAACTAAATAGATAGTATATTAAACTAAAATTAACACAAGTTCAACCTAAATATGTGATTACAATACATGAACATAATAACTTAGGCTTTTTTTGAAATTGAAAAAGATAGGGCACTGAGTGTCGGAAGAGTGTCGTGTCCGATTCGAGTGTCCGACACCGACACCGACACGCTGCTGGAGGAGAGTGTCGGTGATTCAGAGATAATAACTATCAAGTCGTTGACTCCAAATGGTTATAGGTTAGCACTCCTCAGTCCTCACCTACCCTCTCCAAGTATCTCATCAAGCCTGGGCTTGGAGATATTCATTGGTGACTGATCAGCAGTAGCCACCATGCTAGTGCTTGATGAATCAGTTCCTCTAGTTGTTCCTGTTGCATCAGTCATGAAGGTGGTCGAGTCATCAAACTTCCAGTCGGTCAAGTACCCGGGCTTTGTGGTCACAGGGGTGACTTCAATGTCTCCGGACAACATTCCCACAACTCGGGACATTATGGGCCGAAGCATTGGTGATGTTTGTGTGCACAAAAGACCAACTCCTATCATTCTCTTTACTTCTTCTTCATTGAATTCTGATAATTTCTGGTCCACCAGATCAACCTCACGGTTGTTTTCATGCAAACTCCAAGCCTGAGAAACAGGAAAACGGAAAATTATGTAAACAGAACAACCTAGGACTTGGAGTTCGATCCAATTATGTAAACAGAACAACCTAGGACTTCAATCTTGATTGTTATCATTCCACAACCTTTTGAATAATCAAAAGTTTGCATAGAAAAAAGAATATGCGTACCAATTCAAGAAGATATATCTTGTCCTCGTCCAAGGATGAGTCAGAGTTTAGCCTTCCACTAACAAGCTCGAGAGCCACAACTCCGAAGGCAAAAACATCAGTCTTCTCTGTTAGGTGACCGCGCATGGCATACTCCGGCGCAAGGTATCCACTACATCACAAAAACATCATTTTCAATATTGTATTTCAAAAGCACGAAGTATAGAAAATGCACAAAACTTTTAGGTTCTTACATTGTTCCTGCTACGCGGGTGCTTATGTGAGTCTTCTTATCATCATAAAGTTTTGCCAAACCAAAATCTGAAATTTTGGGGACAAGATCAGCATCAAGGAGAATATTACTAGCCTTCACATCTCGGTGCACAATTCGAAGCCTTGACTCCTCGTGAAGATAAGCGAGACCTCTTGCTACACCCATGCATATATCGAATCGTGTTGCCCAGTTAAGACTCAAACTTCCTTTCCCTGCTGAATACAGTACATAAGAACATTTAAATCCCACTGAAGTTTGTATATTTTGAGAGAAAAAAAAGATGGCAGTAAAATAAAGTTGCAAAGATTTGAGTTCCTCTCACCAAATAATGCTTGATCAAGACTCTTGTTTACCAGATACTCGTAAACAAGGAGTCGCTTTTCACCCTCAATGCAACATCCATACAGCTTCACCAGATTTCGGTGTTGAACAGCAGATATAGTAGCAATCTCTGCAACAAATTGGCTCTTTCCTTGGTGCGACGCCACAGACAACTGCTTCACAGCAATCGCTCTCCCATCGTGAAGAGTTCCCTGTTGAGTGCAAATTGAGAAATATGTGACGTATGAGGACCGCAACAAATTGGCTTTTTTCTTGATTCACAAATTGAGCTTACCTTAAAAACAGGCCCAAATCCTCCCTCTCCAAGCTTATTAGAAGGTTTAAAGTCTTCTGTCGCAGCCTTTAGTTCGGCATAGCTGAAAGTGTAGGGTCGAGCATCTATTCCAAGGAACTCTGCGAATTCAACATAAAGCAGGTTATGGCTGAAAGTTTATGTATTACCAATTTACCATTCTTCATCATCATCATCATCATTTTTACACACATGAATTAAATTGGAAAATAATATGGAATGTGACAATATATTAGGAATGTAACACGGCCATTTGATTTACCTTCATCCTCCTCGTTCTGTCGCTTTCTTTTTCGAACAATAAAGAAAACCAAGAAAGTAAACAGAAAGCCCGCAACTCCAACACCGACAATAATCCCCACAATAAGGCCAGTCTTGCTCTTCTTACTGCTTGGAGGGCTGTTACTAACAGTGGGAGTGAACTCTGCATAGAAGCTCAGTAGTCAAATATCAGTATGAGAGATGATACATACATATAGAATCATGAAACCCATATCATAGTTTTAGTCACATTACCTGGAGTAGCACGGACAGCTGAAACCAAAGGTCCATATGTACCTTGAGCAGGAATGCAGCATGTGCCTTTTCCTGCCCAAAAGAAATGAATTTCAAGGACGTTTTCTGATACCACCTGAGCTTTATATTCCTTTGCAACAGCTCGGAAAGAGACCCCGTTTGCCTCCTTTTGTATGTCAAAATCTTTTACAACCCGCTTGCCCTGCATCAACAAAATACGAAAAACACTAAATGGAGTTCCAACACATGCTGCAATAACTCTGTGTTACAACTTACAAGCCTTGGAAAGTAGTTCCAGTTTCGAATTTCAACACACGTTTCTACTAAATAACAACAAAAAAACAGACATGATATTAGTACAAACTACAAACTACAAACCTGAATATAAATATCAAAGACACGCCTCCCACGGCTTTTCCATGTAGTAGTAGAAGAGCTTAGAATAGCTGTTTCTGCAAACTGGAGGGACACAGTATAGTTGCCATTCTCAAGCCCCAAACCATAGTATCTCAACGATGAAGCAGAGAGCCGAGCTGTCTGGAACAGCTCTGTGTCTAAAGTATTTGTGAATTGAGATGTTGAAGAAATTGTATACTGAGGACTGTTGCTCCCACTAAATAATCCTACATTGCTAACTGCCCACCTTCTTGCGTCGGTCACAAAATATGAAGCAGCACCAAGAGTCTCGTTATCACTTTCATACACAGTCCCATCATTGGACGTAATCCTTGGACCACCACTCTTAATTGCAAAATCAGAATCTGAAAACAATACAAAGGAGGTGTTTCTAAATGAGGTTCAGAAATAGAGTTCCTATAACATATAGATAAACTGTAACAAGCCACTAGCGCAATATCTAGATATTCTGCTACCTGATACATTTAAATGTTTGATGCGATACTTACATCTCCCAGAACCTCGATTGCAAGGAAAGTTTTTCTGAAGACAGTTTAATCCTGACAGTGAACCACTGAAATAAGAAGAGCAATTAATAAGCTTAGTAGTTTTAAAGTAATTTACGTACGTGTTATAATTGTTGAAAGGTTGAAGCATAAAACTCATAAATAGAGCATTGAGAGAATCACCTGCTGTTTGAGCCTTCTATTGTGAAGTTATTGGCAGCTAAGTTGCTGCAAATTGCACCAAGATATCAGACGTTAGTTTCAGCACATTTTGAAATTATGCACAATCCGAAAGCTAACAGAATATGCTACTACCTAGCTTTAAAGATATACTAGAAGACAAGTCGCATTATTAGGTATAGTTAAAATACGGATAAGACAAGAAGTACATTATTAAGACTTACAGTTGTAAAGTTTGATTGTTGACCCAAGTCGGAAAGCTTCCGGCTAAGTTATTGTATGACAAATCTCTGCAGCATAATAAGAAGGTCAAGAATGCATTTAACGTCTACTCAATGAACAACTCTTAGCACAACCAACCACGCTGATTTTCATGATAAGCTTTCAACACTGAAAAGTGTGAACCCTTAATTCTTTATATTTGGAGACATTTGTGGTATTAGAAATGCTATGTGTACTTAAATAAATCAAAGAAATGCAAATTCTTTTAATGTGTTATAATGATGGTGCGCATGTACGGTTTGGTGCACTTACATGTTGCGGAGAGTCGCACTCTTTGTTGAAGGCAATGAACCAGTTAACTTATTATTTCCAAGAAACCTGAGCAAAAAGAGCAACATATGCCTCAAAATACTGACTTCATGTTTCGAACAGAAACATACAGTTGATCAAATAGCTCACAAGTAACCGAGTGTACTGATGCTGAAAATAGAGCTTGGAATTGATCCATTTAAATTGTTGAAGCTCAAGTCCCTGAAAAAATATTATCAGCACATCATCATTAGGTTAAGTAGTTACCAAAACTCAGACTCGCACTCAGCAACTCCCTCTCCCTAATATGTAATGCTCTAATGAAATACTAAAATGAAACTTTTCATATACGTTCAACTCTGCACACACATACTTTACTTGATTCTTTTAGATAGGCCCTGCCATTTTTTACATAAATATGATAGTACTCATAATAAGTTCCACCTAAATTCTTCATTTCAAAGCCCCTAGTCCGAAATTAACACATTGTAAAGGCACATACAAAAGGATTTGTCTATCTAAAAACCAAGTCATCCAAAGGAATAACTTACAGTAGAGATAAACTCATATTTCCCCAGATATTGGATGGAATAGAACCCGAAATGTTGTCATTCCTTAGTACTCTGCGAAACATGGCAAAAAATTTGTCATATTCAACATTATAGATAATCAATGAAAAAGAGAGAAAAAAAATGAAAATGTTAGATATTGCATCGATATATACAAGCTATACAAGGTTTGTCTTACAAGATAGTTAGAGACTTCAAATCTTCGATAAATGCCAGCGAAGAGCTCCCATTAGATAAATCACTTATTCTCCTACATTTGATATATACAGTTAGCATCACAGATTTACAATGCCTAGAATAAAAAATCAAAGGTAACCAATGGACACTCACAATTCTGTCAAAGATGTCAAGCTTGAAATAATTGGTGGTATTGGACCCTCAAAAGAGTTTCCTTCAAATCTCCTGCAAAAACATTAGAAGAAGCTTTCCATAAACTTTGCAGGAAAAAAAAAAAGTGATTCAACAATGATTGCATGAGAAGTATATGTCGTACAATGTCTTAATCTTTGTCCAATTCCCTATGAAATCCGGTATTCTGCCAGTAAGCTCATTGTCTGATGCCCACCTGAGATACATAGAAGTTCCTTAGAAAATTTGATCGCAAGAGCATTATTTACTCACAGAGAAGCTAAGAAAGTTCGTACAATGTCTCTAGGTTCTGTAGTTTTGCAAATGATGAAGGAATCTCCCCACTAACTCCAGCACTGTCAAAGTACCTGTCAAGGTAAAATATATCATTAATGATGAACATTCACGTGCTTGTTCCATGTATCCTATCCAATAGTTAATTTGTTATAAAACAAATTGATTTGTGTTGATTAGATCATGAGAGTATGAGATGGATCTGATTTAGAATTCCTAATCATCTTACATTGTGAATTTATCACATGCCACCAAACAAGAACTGCCTTAGAAGTTGGAATAGAAAAAGAATCAATATACAATGATGTACCAAAACCTACAGTTGTTGTAACTTTGCAAGATTCCCAAGCTCAGATGGCAAAGGGCCAGAGAAGTTGTTTGATCCAAAGCCGCTATAACATATACAAGTAAATTAGTTAGAGAAGAGTTGTGATAACAATTTATCATGTTATCGAAGTGATGTTAACTATATAAATGCATACTTACAATGACAGTAATTCAGTAAGACTTCCAAGTTCTTTTGGGAGTTCCCCTGATAATGCATTGATGCCAAGGCTCCTATATGGGAATGAAATATCAGAAAATAAATAAAGAAAATCAACAATGAACTTGTATGCATGTCATTTGAGTTTGAAAGTAAATGTAGAGGGGTTTACAGGTATTGCATGTCAGTCAGGTTGCCGATGGATGGAGACAGGGTACCGGTAAAGTAATTTTGGCCCAAATTCCTACAAGAAATGAGAAAACTTTGTTAAAGAGTGGGCAAATGCGTTGGACTACATCTTGATATTAGCTTATAAAAGTAACAAGCAATCGTGTACAACTTGGCAAACAAAAATAATCGTACAGATTGAAGAGGTGGGTCAAAGAGAATAGCTCCTCCGGGATTACACCAACAGCATCCAATGCATAAACTTTCCTGAAAAGAGAATGCCACAAATTAATGATATTTTATTAAGCATTTGTAACATCTAGATGTTCAACAAATGTATGCAACTCATAATGTGCAGGGACCCAATACGAATTTGATCCAGAAATGGAGCCACTTGCACAAAAAGCACAACTAAATGTGTGTTCGCTCTAAATTGAATGTAGCAAGAATAGCATCAATACGATATACCAGTCAAGCATTGTATCAAACATATGCAATGCAACTCACAGTTCTTCATTTGGCACCAACCCACTACAAGTTTGGTCCAAAAACTGCATCCACTTGCATGAAAATCACAAGTAAAAGTGGGATCACTCAAAATTGACTAAAAAAATCAAAGTACCAATACAAGATCCCATTGAAGCATTTTATCAAACAGATGCAATGCAATGCAACTCACAACTCTTCCTAGGAACTCAACCCAATACAAGTTTGAACCAGAAATGAAAATCAACTGACATTCACGTGTTAATTACATTCTGAAGTACACATTGATCAATAAAGATGAGAACTTACAACTGGGTAACGTGGCAAATGGTGCTACTGTTGAAAGAACAGTCGCATTTGATGAAGGGATTGAAAGCTTGGTCGTCGAAGCTTGTGTCGTCTATGGCAGCTCCAGAGCAGAGCTCTCCGCTTATGTTCCATTGTGTTGTATCAGCTTTCTTACCCCATTGCTGGAACACTGAGTTCAAAATTGCAGCTGCAACCAAATTTAACTGTCAGAATCTAATGGACACTTGAAAAAGAACAGTCTTTTTGTTCAAAATACATTTCTTTAACAAAAAAGGAGAAGAAAACAGTTTGATAATTGCAAGCACATGTCATAAACAATCCACAAGTTTATGAACAAACAAAGAAAACAACCACTAGTAATATAATATAGAGTGAGAGTCTTGGGGAAATAATTTATAGTTTCATTCAATTTTTATAACTTGAATTATTATTTTTTTTGGTAAGATAATTTGAATTATTATGTTTATGAAATTAGTTTTGGAAACTTTAGTAGTGGGTGGGTGAGATTAATCCCAGCCCTACAAATTTTGGGTGGTCCATTATTGACAGCTACACCAGCTGTGTTACTGTTTATACTATGATCCAAAATCAAATGATGATGATGATGGCAGTCTAAATAAATTAAGAAATAAAGATAAATAGATCCTTCTTTAGACAAAATGAGTAAATGTCTATAGCTTTAGTTCTTATCTTTTGGATGTTTGTGAAGAAATACACAGATATCAATGCAAATATTACTTATTTATTTTATGAATTCAAGATAAGAAGATGGTCAAATAAAAACAGTATTAAAAGTCTTGAACTGTGAATTATGAGACTCAAGAAAACAAAAGTTCTAATTCAAAACACTTTCTGTTACTATCTTGAAAGAAGAATCATAAGAAAAAGATGGAGACAGTACCTTCAGAAGGATCTAAAGAAGCTTGAGTCTGGTTTTGTGCTTGAGCTTCATGAACCACATGCCCTGAGAAGAAGATGCACAGAACCAACAACACCAAATATGAAGATGATGATCCCAACATCAAGAACTCTATGTTTCTTGCTCAATTTCTTAATCAAGATTCAAAATCACTGTTCAAGATTTTAACAGATAGCTCAAAACTAGAGAGAGATGGGTTGCTGGAGGTATGGGGAAGCAAATGAGACTAAAATCGCCAGTTTTATAAGATTCCAAGAAAGCAGCAGTATAATATTTTTTTATCATAAAGAAATGAATTTTGAATTAGAAGTAGAAGTAGAAAAATATTTCACTTTAGTCCTCAAGCTATTCACTTTCTTTCAATCTGTTTCATAATTTGATTCATGTTTCAATTTAGTCCCATATTGTCTTTCTCTCTCTCTCTTTTTTTTTATGTGGTGACAAGTGATGATACAATTAGTTAAATTTACGGATTTGACCAATCTCATAGAATGTGATAGAAACAATATGAATTGTCACGTAACACGTTAGATTAATTTGAAATAGAATTGCATAGTTGAGATTAAATTATAGTAATATAGATAAATCAACTTTGATGCCAAATTGAATCAAAATAGAGAATTAAGGGACCAAAATGAAGCTTCCATAGAATTATCAGTTTATCTCAATAGGCTGCTGCTTTATTGTTTTCTTTTCATATTAATTTTTAAGAATAACACATATTGATAGCAATAGCAGTTGACAATATTTTATAAAATAAAAATAAAAAAGCAGTTGAAAATATTCTTCCTCCTACCATATAATAAATTCAGTGTTTATATATAAGTCAAGTCAAGCCAACTAAAAAATCAAACATGCCTCAACCTTGCCTTCACACCAACCCATCAATGTCTTAATTATGGAGATAATGATATTTCGATTCGACCCGTTCACTTAAGAATTGATAAATCATAGCATATTGATTGATTTATTTGTTATTGTGTTACTTCTCCGTGTTATATTTCATATGAATCGATCAAACATAGGAGAAGCGAAATTTATTTATTTTTTAGTTCAACCTTATCAATCTTTTACCTTCTTTATTTTAAGTCCACCATGATTAGTCAAATTGCTACAGTGATCAAGTTGTTGTAGCTGTCATTATATACCAATTACCACTAAACAAGTTGTTGTTCTTAATTACAGTACTTGTTTGAAACATACTCTTTGTCTTTTGGAATTAATATAAAGCCAAATGGCCCAAATCTTAGTTACTGTCATGATATTTAACTAATGCTTAATCACCAATTTACATATTAAAAAAATCTTAATTACTTGGGATTAGATCCAAAATAATTCATGTGTAAATGGATATTAGGTTAGTTTATGCATTGTTGTGGTCTCCACTAGCTTTCAAGACCTATCAATCTATTATCACTAGTGACTTGTAATTAACAAGTCATGTATATTTTAGTTATAGCAAGTTGTAGTTCAACACTTTCCACTTAGAAAAGTCAGACTACATCGCCATTGATTGCAACAGCCAACAAGCACTTGCAAGTTGGAAGTAGGTCTCTCTCTTTAAAATTATGTAGAGTTTTATATTTAATGCATTGTCGGTAATTTTGCCGAGACTCAACAAATGATTCGTCATCATATTTATGTTTGCCTTAAAACTTCGATTTTAGTAAGTTAAAAGTGTTCTCTTAATGAATTCAATCAATAATAATATAACAACAAATTGTAAACGAAAATGTACAAATTTTAACGTCAAACACTTCTCGTATTTAGTTGATTTGAAATGTATATAAGTAAACCGAATATGAATGAAATGCTAGTATTTACCAGAGTTTTATTTGTTTAACTTATTGTAAACAAAAATAAATAAAGTACAACATTTTTTTAACTATTGTCTTTTCCCCATGAAGAAAATGGGTCTATATTAGCCACAATGAAAAGTCAAAGTTGGAGCTTGACATCATTATCTACACTTGTCACTATTGCAAGAAGTATATCTATAATAAATGTCATTAATTGTTTGTAGCAAACAATTCTAAAGTTTCTATAGTATTGTGTGAGAGTTATCAATTGGTGCAGTTCCATAAATTCATGAAACAGATGCAATATTTGACTTTTGAAACATAAAGCTCCAAATGCCACAAATAAATGGTTACTTACACCTTCTATTAAAGTAAATATAGAAGACGGATTTAAATCAAAACACTATCTAACTTAAAATAAGTCGCAATAAAAACGTAACACATCGGTTTAAAAAGTAAGAATTTAAAACCACAGTGCAGCATCTTTCACATCATCACAAGCATTTTTCATTCCTGAGTAAATGCAAAACAAAAGAGCTTGGATTGAATAAGGAAAAATAGATATTTTTCATTCATTTTTCCTGACAACCAAACAAAACCCACAAAATTACCCAAAGAGATCAAATTGCAGCAGATACCAATCTTAAGCTCCAATCAAACAGAACTTCCAAGAACCAAAATTACCAACCTGAATTCAAAATCAGAAGTAGAATCTGAAACCACTAGGCTGCAACATCTCCACATTATTACTGACATTTTGCATCTTATAGTTGATACAAAACAGAAGAACTTGAAATTCCAACCAACACCAAACAAAAGAACTTGAAATTCTTACCAATGTCTAGCTCAAATCAAGTTCAATCCAAGTTCCTCAATAACCAAACAGAGCACACACATTACCACTAACTGTCGATGAGCGAAGTCCTCGGCGGAGTGAGAGTTGTAGATCTCCTTCGTCGAGCACATAAGCTTCTTCTGATCCTCTCTGGACATCAGAATCCTGGAACAACAAAAATCACCAGGAAGACAAACTGATCTCACTCAACAACCCTGATTAAAGAAAAAAAAAATCAACTGAAATCGAAGCGAGGGAGATCGCGTGACTTCAACCTCCGAATAAAATAGTCTAGATCGAAGATCCGTCAGATAAGCCATCGGTAATCAGTAATTTCGAAAGCGAGACTTGCAGTCCTTCATGAAACTTCGAGTTTCGGTCAGAATCGTCGCTGAAATCGAAGCTGTTAGCGGAGATCGCGATCGGTGGCTTCGCTTCTCCGCCATGAATTTGGCCGAGTTAAAATGTCAGGATGCGGTGGAGAAGCGAGCTTGGGGCTGATCGCGAGCGATTGCATCCATCACACATGAAGTTCCGTCGTATCTGCTCGAAGCGTGTTGAAGAAGATTCTAAAGTGAACATAGGATCAATAATTTTTTTTTTTTTTTTTTTTTTTTATAAAAAAAAAATGGTTT
>JAYMTH010000539.1:0-20144 GCA_036897465.1 Pelargonium australe
GACAGTGTACTTGCGCAGGTAACACACCGTTAAGCAGACGCCTAGATGTGTGTCCGAGGAACCGCCTCCGACGTGAGAATAAGTTTCCATACAAATAGAAAATAATTAAATGACTGAGCTAGGATCGAATCTCCGAATATCGTTATTGAGATGAAAAATATTTGAAGATTACGATGAACACACACGAAGAACGTTTGATAACATTTTGAGTTCTTACAAGTATGTTCAATAAGTGAATTGACCGAACCTGATTATGTGGGCTTGAGTCTCTTTTTATAGACTTCAAGCTTACTTGACCTCCGACGGGCTCCGGGAGGTCGGCGGGTAGGTGACTGCTGCCTGTCAGATCTGCACACCGACAGAGCAGGCGTTGGGTGATGGCGTGGTGCCTATTAGATCTGCGCATCAATAGGGCAACCGACATTCTCAGTCTGTCTCAAGGCCAGTTGACCTTGCTCGTCACTGAGTTCTCACTATCTCCAGACTCCGACCATGTCAGAAGTGAAGTCCACCTCCGATGGATGCCCAAAAGTGCATGGGCTAGGGTGTGTGGGGCGCATGAGACCTCTCTGGTGTCCATGGCCGGTCACCTAACCCTCTCCTAGGCCAGTGCTCCTTGTCTTGGACTATTTTGATTCATGTCTCTAGGATCCCAGTAGCGTCCTACCCCCCAGGGACCCCTATCTGAGGACCCTTGGTCCGGTGACCCCTGATGGGTGATCCTTGATGGGGTGATACCTGTCCAGTGGTGCCTATCCAGTGGTACTTATCCAGTGGAGCATGTCCAAGGGTGCTTGCCCAGGGTTGCTGGTACAAGGTTACCATCTTTATTGCCTTATTTTAAACTTTCCTTATTTCTGATCAAATTCTTTCCATTGGTTGGCACTTCAATTTAGGAAACAACAAAGAGGGACCCAGGGGTTTAGTGCCGAATTACTTGGGTATGTTAAAACTTCATATGTCTTGGGATTCCTACTTTAAACTGTTTATGGGGCTCAAGGTATTGAAGAGGAGTAATAACAGGCATATGGTTGCAAAGAAATTTGGAAGTGATTGCACCACTTTCAATGTTAAAAACGATCTTAAATATTAAGATCTCAAGATAAAAAAATGTTCTTATCTCCCTCTCTATGTATACATATACACACACATCTAGATAGAAAAATTGATTTTGATGATAAGTATGGCTCATTTTACAAATCATAAACTAAAATATAATACAAAACTCAATTTGAGTTTTTTATTTTTATTTTTTATACACAAGTGTATCAATCGATACTCGAATCAGTTTGAGTTCATGTTATTGCTCTAAACCCTCACTTATATATCATGGTGGTGTGTGGTTGGATCTTTAGTAATCGAAAGGAGAGTACATCCACCCACCACCAATCCTCACACCACCATTAAATGTTTCACAATTTGGCTAACAAAAAACTCATAATCTGTCACATGATCTATTTTAGCACAGTAAAGCATGCCCAAGTAGGAGGTTTAAGGAAGAAACAAGATACCACCTCCATTAACGACATGTCCTTTCACTATCAAAAGCAAACCGACACCACACGTTACCAAAGCACCCCAAAAAACCCCATATATGCTACACTTTCACCAAATAAGCAAAAACCTATTTATAGTTACCAAACAATCACACTTTTCATCAACTTTCCCGATATAGAAACCCACCCATCAATCTTATCTGGCTCCTCACTCCATCTTCTTTTAGAAGCTGACCCATGAGCTAGCTAGCTTTTCTCTTCATCACTTTATTTTCTTTTTCATGTTCATAGCCGAGAAAATAGAAAAGAAAATCATGGGTCGTGGGAAGATAGAGATCAAGAGGATCGAGAACCCAACAAACCGGCAGGTCACCTACTCGAAACGGCGAAATGGGATCTTCAAGAAAGCTCAAGAACTAAGTGTTCTCTGTGATGCTAAAGTTTCTATCATCATGTTCTCGAATACTAACAAGCTTCATGAATATATTAGCCCTTCCATTACGTACGTATATATATGATAATCATGAAGATTAATCAAGAACCTTATTTAGTTCTTGTTGATAATTTTTTTATGTGTTTCTTGCTGGTTTTTGTAGGACCAAAACCATTTTCGATCAGTACCAGAAGGCTCTTGGGGTAGATCTATGGAAAACTCACTATGAGGTTTGTTTTTTTAATGTTTATGTGTGTGTAATTTTTTAATTTTATTTTTTTAGTATACATCATGTATTGCTTAAAGATTTTGTATGTGTTTGGGTGCAGAAAATGCAACAAAACTTGAGGAGGCTCAAGGAGATCAACAATAAACTGAGGAAACAGATAAGGTGTTTATTCACAAATCTTAAAATTTCAAGAGTTTTTTTTTTATTATTTTTTTTTTACACTTAAAGAAATTAAATGTGAAGCTAATTATTTGGGTGTATATAAGTGTAGGCAAAGGATGGGGGAAGATTTGGATGATCTCAAGTATGATGAAATGGTAGCTCTTGAGATAAACATGGATACTGCAGTTTACAATATTCGTCACAGAAAGGGTATAATTTTTTTTTTTTTTTCACATCTATATTGGGTTATTAGGTTTTGAGAGTACTTTGATTTTTGGAATTTTATGGGCAAAAGAAAAAATAAAAAAATAAATTGACCTACTAAACATGCTAAAACTATAGGTTTTCCTCTTTCAGCACTTTATTAAGGAAGAAAATAATTTGGAGTTTTGATGAATCAAATTAGGAATATGTTGTTTTTTTAGCAGTGTTAATTAAATGTGCTTTTTTCATGTAATTTTTTATAATGAATATAAGTATTTATTGCCAATAAAAAAAATAAAATAAAAAAAGGTTTGTGTTGTTGATAACCAACAAAATAATTAACAATCTGTTTTTATAACCATTGAGTTGTGGTTGAGATAGAGAGATTTGTAGCCTTGGTACTCATGAATGAACTTTTAACTTTTGGGCATGCTTAAAAATCCACACATGATAAACTTGTGAAGGAAGGTTTTGGTGAATATGTTCCAAAAATATGTGATCAAGACAACAGTAATAAAAAGGGTAGAATTTGATGGGCCCGTGTCGTCAATTCCTTCTAGTTGCTCGGTTACAAATGAATTTTAAGCATACATATTTCTCGTTTCTAAAAGTTGTAATAACCGACGATCTAGTAGACAAATTACCGTGGAGATCATATTCAAACGAATTAATTAATTAAAAAGTAGGTAGACACATTATTATTTTTTGTGATCATTTCTTGAAAGATGTATACAAGTTTTTGAGATTGTATATGAAGTGTTCAAAAACAAAGATAACAAATTAACAATTGCTTGCTCTATCTTCTTGAACTATTTACAGAATCATGTGATCAAAACTCAGACCGACACCTACAAGAAAAAGGTTTGTTACTTACTCATCATGGCTATGCCTAACTAAAATATACAATTATTTGATCTTATTTAATTTATTTGTTTCAATTCAAGCTCTATCACAAATTCCCTTTGTTCTTGATCAGGTACGAAACTTGGAGGAAAGGCATGGGAATCTCCTGCTCGAATTGGTAAGGACAAATATATATAATTAATCTTTCAAGATTTTCTTAGTTTTGCAGATGATCATATAGGTTATGGATGGATGATAATTGTTGCGAGATTAGTTAGTTAATTATATGCGAATCGTTTTAGGAAGTGAAACGCGAAGATTCGCAATATGGGTTCGTGAACGATGAAGGATTCCATTCTGCAGTTGCGACAGAAAATGGGGGTGAAGGAGCTGCCAATTTGTATGGTTTTCGCTTGCATCCGCAGAATCACCATAATCTTCAATATGGAGGAGGATTCGGGTTGCACGATCTTCGACTTGCTTGAGCGACATCAACCAAGAGTTTATATTTATAATGTTATGCATGTACTCGCAGTTTTTAATATAATTATTTCCTCATGATATGATCAGATGCCTAGTTAATTACATTATGATATATATAGCATATGTATATGTTATGTTTTTGCTCTCAACGAACTATGTTCGGAAAATACTAGAATTTGATTTCTCTTACTTTTTGTTATATGGTTGATGTTTGTACTTGTATTATATTGACTCAACTTATGGAAATGTATAATTAACTCCATTGTTGGTCACTTTTTATTGTTATTATGTGTAATAGCTAAATGATGTGAGTATTTTGTTAGGAGTCAGTTCTTTTACCAGCATTTTGACAATGGATAAAAAAAAAATAGCATTGTCAATTGAGATCTGGATCTCCACAGAATGGAACGCCGCCACCAACGCGCCCAGCCGCTCCGCTGGACCGCAGATCTGGATTTGGTTCTGCAAATGATTTCGTCCGGCGTGTGTCCTCATCATCTGATCGATATGGTTTACTCTATTTTTTGGGAACGTACCACCTGCAATGAATTCATGTAGGCTGAGGAACATCATTCGCAAGCATGTTGATGTGCTGCACTGTTTTGTGCCTATAAACCCTAATCGATCGGTAAATTATTTGGGTTTGTTTGTTTTGTTGTGCGCGCGGAGGCTGCTAGGGTTTTTGAATCTTCAATAGGATATCATTGTTGGAGTATCGATAGTCTGATTGTCGATTGGGTGAAGGGGACCGTCACTGAACCCCGACCACACCTTCACAGCTGGCCGCACCCAATCAGCCCGTCGCAACACGCCTAATGCACGTTGCTCCAACCCGCATCCGCAACCAAGTTCTCCTCCTGAGCCCAGCAACAAAAGCCCTAATCAAGCCTCATCAAGCCCGACTAACCCTATAGCTCTGGTTACAAAACCTCGTCAGTGTGTGGGTTTTGCAACCAGATCGATTCTTGATAAACTCAGATGGAGTGTAATGGTTGTGTCCCGTGCGACTGTGTCATTCAACTTTTTCTCTAATACCCTAGCAGCGAAGGGTGTTTTTGATATTTTTGTCCATGCTTTGGGAAGCAGGGTGTTCACTCTCTCTTTTTTGGATGAGAGTATCCTGATAACCATGAGAGACTCGGATTGGTCTTGATCGTCAAAATGATTCGTGCATTTTCATGATTGGAACCATATTACGCGAAAAGGAGGTCGCTTTAGCTGGCTATCAATTCGTGGACTACCTTTGCACACTTGGCACGTCAACATGTTGATCAAGAACGTTTCTAAATATTTTGGTGAGTTTCTGTACGTTCACCAAAGCTCTTTGTATGGTGGTAACTTGGAGCACGATCACATTTCTAGTCATGGAAGGTCTTTCATCACTATCTTAGAGCATGTAGCTTTGAAGAATGGGAGGCTTAATTTCTCTGTGGTTGTCGCTGAGTGTTCCAGTATGGACCTGCCCTCTTTTTTTTCCCTTCACTATTTTCGTCTTCTCCCTCGGAGCCCACCACGCCGAGGAGTCTTATGTGAACTCTCGCCGAAATATTGATTTTGTTGTTTCTGACTTGGTTGGGGTACTGATGCCCACAGGCTTTCTGCTATGTATGGGTTGCAGGACCAGGTTAGTAAACCTGCGCACCCTAGCGAGCAAAGCAATTCAGATTAGGACTTTGTCACCAACAAGGACTACTCTATAGAACGCACGGTATCTAGAATATCCTCTTTGTGCGTGAAACTCATTCATCGACCACTCTTGCTAGCCCTGCCGCATCCCAAACACGTATTGATTGTTCAATCACCTAAGGGTCCTCGGTTCTGGTCCCTATCTTGCCAAAATAATCTTGCATCCTCAGTAGTGGTTTATCACGCACGCGCATACCTTTCCCCTACTGAATCAACAGAAGCCCTCTGAGATATTTGCAAAAGTTTGGGTGCAGGAGCGCATGGCCTAGAATCAGTGGTTATTGATAGGCTTTGGGTCATTGAAGTCGGCTCCCTTCGTAATTGATCGTCTTTCTGCGTCTGCACTCTCGTAATGTGTTTGTTATCTTAAAACATTCGAGGTGGATCGACGCAGAACAAGAGGGATCAACTTTGATCACTCATTCAGAGATCAAGGCCAAGTGTAGTCTTTTTACTAGAAACTAAATTGCAAAATGTACCCTCTTTCTTAGGTACTAGTTTTTGGCAGCTTCAGTCGCTTTAGTTTTGTCTTTCTCTTCTAGACGTTCGGGGGGTTTGATTCTCTTTGGGATTCTTCGGTTTTCTCTGTCATCTTCAATTATTGAGCAGTATTTTTATTGCTCTCACTGGTCATTGTGCCATATTTGGCTTTGTTGCAACGGTTTAATATTTCGTCAGAGATTCCGGAGTGTCGAGGATACTATTATGCGGATTCAGAGTTTCTCTCTTTCTTTAGTTTCTTGTATAAAATGTTCTTTTAACATTAGTTTCAATTTTAATGCTTGAGTGTCTGATCCTAACTCATACTTGGGATGAAGTTTTCAGTTTGTACTTTTATTTGGACCTTCGGATTTGATAAATAAAAGACTTGGGATGATGTTTTCAGTTTGTACTTTTATTTGGACCTTCGGATTTGATAAATAAAAGGTACCCAATTTGTGATTGTGAGAAGACTCGCATGCCATGCAGACCACACGTGCGCGTAGGTGCGGCTCAACGTTTTGTGTGGCCCAAAGCAAACTTCTACGATGATACTCTTAAAAAAAATTGAGTTCAGTTTTTTTTTTCTTCCTATTTTCTTCCTAATTTGAGTAAATAGATTCATATTTACAAACTGACGTTTATAGAAGTTTATATTATTTTTTATTCTGATAATTATGCATAATTAAAATCTGATAATTATGCATAATTAGTGGGCAAAACTACAAATCTAATTGGGTGATACCAATAGTTTATAATAAATTTAAAATTTAAGCAACACAACTTTATTTATAGTAATACAAACGATAAAATAAATTCAGATAATACCACTTTTTATTTATTTGCATTATTTTTTTGTCTAAACCATGAGGTTCCTGAGCGACCCCACAAACTCGTGGTTGACACCTTTAAGCCGTTTTACCACACCCACACTAATCCTCATTCGAGCCGGGTAGGACCACAAGGGCGGCAAAGCTCTCCCTACCAAGTTTTAATGCAACTGCATTCCCTGAGACTCGAACTCGAGACCTCAAGTTAAGCTGGAACAGTCCCTTACCAGTCGACCCACGCGTTTGGTGGTTTAGTTTCTAATTCGAATACCTCATTTCTAACTCATCAAAAAAGTCAATTTTGCATAATTTATAAGTTATTTTATGACAAATAGATTACATATTTTAATAAAATAAAAAACTGGATTGATTAAGAAAATAGATGAAGTTGAAAATAGGTTGTGGACAACTAAATTGTGCTTGGAATGAAGTGGTTGATTGTATATATGTAATTATATAGCTGCATGCCTTTTGAGCTAGCCAAAGACCATTAAAGGAAACCACGAGCTCAGAAGTACTCACAAGGGATTGATCCAGAGGGATGTTATGAGCATTACGTTCATGTAGAAATTAGTGAAGTAAACTCATAACTAACAGTTCAAAGAGGGATTTTGTACGTACGTCAGGAGTCCATTGATCAGAAGGGGTTGAGGAAAGCTTGAATCTAATTCCCACATTGATGAATATAAGCGCAATTAAAATTCCTAGGGAGTTATCTAGCTAAAAGGGTGTTTTGCATCAAGAATTTTCGATTATTTTAGTGTTATAGTTTAGGAAAGGCAAAGGAGGAGGCTTTTGACAATTTGAGTATCCCTTTTTCTTAACGAAGAGATTAGGCGGGGTATCATTAATTAGACAGTGGAAAATTCATCAGGAAAAATATGTTCTTCCACAAAGGAACAATTCAAAATAACAGTAAATTTTATAATTGGTTGCGGTTATATAAATGCAGTATAGCGGCCGAAAAATGAAGTTAAAAGATGATATTTCTGGAGTTTACTGCAATGAACGCTTTGGTTGCGGTTTTGTTGACATTTATTTACGATTTTTAACCGCAAATAAGAACTAGTTAATATGGAGCCTTGTTAATTTGGGGGCCTCAAGTTAGGACTTTACCTTTTTAGGCGGGTCAATGAGGTCTTATAGTGGACCACACGTGTGCGTTATCTGTTTGACTCGATAGGCGGGTTAGAGGTTGTTTGGCAAAACATGGATATTGCTGTAAGCTGCTGGAAGCAGCTGAAAGTGGATGGATGCAGCTGAAAGTAATTATAGCTGGAAATTGAGTTTTATGTTTGGTAAAAAATAGTTGGAAGGATGTATAATTTGTTAAATGACCAAAATAGACATGATACATTTATTTGTGGGGTAATTAATTGATTGAGTTTTGACGATTATTATTTTACGATATACTTGAAATGATAAATTTTTTTTTTTTGAAGGCTGAAATGATAATTTTTTTTACCAAAATAAAAACGGTCTATCTATTTTGACAAAATAGTGCACCCAAATTGGCATGAACTATTGATGTACTAAAATATGTTGATGATATACTGTGAGTTAACTTTAAGATATATTGAGTAATTATTTAAAAAGATGTTGAATAATACTAATACTTAAATAATTCACTAACTAAACCTAAGTTGTGCCTAACTAACTTAACCCAAGCTAGCTTAAATAATATAAAATATCAAACAAACCCAAACAACACAGAAGCTTCTCTCATCTTCTATTTTCTCTGCTCTGAAAAAATCTCATCTTCCATGGCCACACGGACACAAGCACGGTCACCGCCATCGCCACCACCTTTTACCGCGATCAACCTTCTACTCCACCGGCCTCATCCACCGTCAGCTTCTGATTCTTCTTCTTCTTCTTTTATTTAGATTCTACCACTTAATAGATATGTTTTGTTCTTTTTAAAATTAGATCTTTGAATATTGTTTTGAGATTTTGTTAAATTTTGAGGTTATTAATAAGATTTGTACATTAATTTAGTTTTGTTTATATCTTGTGTTTCAGTTTGAGTTATTTATGAATTTAAAGATGATCGGTTTGGGTGTTTTTTGTTTTTTGTTTAGTTTTTTTTTTTTTATAAAGGATATATATATATATTATCGTAAAATAGAGGACAGGCCTTACAAAATTCACTTTTTTCTAATTGGGCTAGATTGTGGGCTCCCGACACAAGCCGTCGGTCAGCCCATTTACAAAAGACAAAAGGAAAACCATCAAGAAGTGTTTTGGCTTCCTCTCCACTGGTCCATGCATCAGTTTCACTAAAATATTGTTGACAAATATCCATGCACATATTGATTGAGTCACATAAGATATTAATTTTCTGCATATTGAATTCTTTAGCAAATATAAGAGCTGAGACAATGACATTTAATTCTGCGTGATATGGTGATAAAGCTGAAGAGGAAAGCTCCCATATATCCAAAAGGATTCTTTTTATTAACCTAGCACTTGTTAATTGCTTAAATAGAGGAGATCCCATAAGCTAAAAAAGACTTGAGCGATCATGGATTCAAATGAATCCAAAAAAGTTCTCCTGAACTTTTGAAAATTGCAAAATTTAGCCAAAACAGAACCAGTGAAATCAACCCTGGTAACTGGTGGAGAGGTAGAAGAACCATTCTTTAATTTTTGAGTTTTGCGCATAGCTTCCCACACATTTTGAAAACTGGCTCTCTCTGATTCTATAATATTTCTCCAGTCTTGCGATTTACTTTGAAAGAGAAATAGGTTCCTGTCTTTCCAGATCTCGAAAGCCAAATTACAAGTTTTAGCTAGGGGGATCCATGACTCTAGGTCTTTGGGTTGCTTTAATGGGAGGCATAAGTCAATTAAATTCTTTAGAGACCAACTAGCTGTATCTCTGAGGGATAAAGGAGATGCAAACCAGACTTTGTCTCTGTCAGTGCATCTAAAAAGAATGTGGTCACTGGTTTCCTCTTCCTGCTGGCATTTGGAGCACACTGATCCTGATGGGCTAAGGCCTCTTCTGAAAAAGTTGTGCGATGACGGGATGCCATTCCATAAACATTTCCAGATGAAGATTTTCAGCTTTTCTGGAATAGGAGCAGCCCAGTATTTCTTCCAATTAATATTTGGGGTAGGTTGGTTGGTAGAAGATGAAGATGAGAATAAATGGGCATATCCACTTTTGACCGAGTAATCACCATTCTTCTCATTTGACCATAAGACACTATCTTTGCAGTCTCCCCATTGAGGTATGCTAATTTTGAGAATTTGATCTGCCTGTTCTTGAGGAAAGCAAGACAAGACTCTTTGCTGGTTCCATCTCTTGCTGTGGGAGTGAATTATTTCACTAACTTTTGCTTTCTCTTGGAGGGCGCATGATGGACTTTTTTGAAGGACCTCGTTCCCTACCCACACATCCTCAAATACCCCTATATCTGCTCCATTTCCCACCTTCCATTGACATTTCTGGAGCAGTAAGTCTCTACCTTGACAGAGACTCCTCCAGATCCAAGATAAATTAAAAGATCTCTTACTTTTCCAAATGTTACCTTCTTTGCAGTACTTTGCCACCAATGTTTTGAAAAATAGACTATGGGGATTTTTAGATATTCTCCAAAATTGACTTGCTAACATGCTGATGTTAAAGGTTTCCATGTCCTTCAGACCAACTCCACCTAAACCTTTCGGTAGACTTAGGATCTTCCTAGATATCCAATGGATTCTCTTTTGGAGATCATGTTTGCCCCACCAGAATCTGGCCATAGCTGTTGTCCACTAACTGGTCATGTACTTAGGGAGTATGTAGAGGTTCATGAGATAAAGAGGAAAGGACTGAAAGGGTTGATTTGATTAACACTAGTCTTCCAGCTTGATTCAAAAGATCTAGTTTCCAGGAGGCTAGAGCTTTCTCAATCTTCTCTTTGAGATATAGGAAAAGCTCTTTTTTGGACACTGTCCCAAGGAAAAGAACTCCAAGGTATTTCCTAGTCCTCCAAACTTGAGACATCGGTAAAATTCCCCTGAAGATTTTAGCAAATTTCCTAGGAGTGTTGGGACTAAAATACCACTCCGACTTTTGGAGATTCATGCACTGCCCTGATGCCAGTTCATAATCCTTGAGGTTAAGTTTGAGGGTCTCCACTGCAGCTAGAGAGGGTTTAAAGAATATAAATAAATCATCTGCAAAGAGGAGGTGGTTGATTATGGGCCCTCCTCTGGCTGCCTGAATTCCTTGAATCTTTTTTTGGCTAGCATCTTCTTCCAATTTCCTGGAGAGAGGTTCCGCACACAGCAAAAAAAGGTAGGGGGACAAGGGATCTCCTTGTCTAAGGCCTCTGGAGGGTTGGAACCATTCTGTTCTTTCACCATTGACTTGAATGCAATAGGAGACAGAGGATATACATTGATGTATAAGATCAATCCATCTCCTAGGGAAGCCTTGAGCCTTAATTACTTCCAGAAGATAATCCCATTGTACTATGTCATAAGTCTTGCTTACATCCATTTTCAAAGCAGCCTTAAAGATTCTTCCTTTAGTAGCTCTCTTAATGTTGTGCAACAACTCATTGGCGATTATTATGTTGTCTTGAATACGTCTTCCTGGGACAAATCCATTCTGATATGGTGAAACAAGGCTGCCAATAACCCCTTTTAATCTTCCTACCATGGTCTTAGAAATAATCTTATACATGACATTGCATAAGCTCATCGGTCTGAAGTCTTGGAGGGAGGTAGGAGATTTGGATTTAGGAATTAGGACAATTAGAGTTTTATTAATGGCCGACAGTGGGGCACCATCATTGAGAACACTCAAAGCAGGAGCAGTAATTTATGGGCCTATCATCTTCCAGTAATGTTGAAAGAAGGCTGCAGAGAAGCCATCCGGTCCCGGGGCCTTGTTCCTATTTATTTCAAAAAACTGCATTTTTTACCTCATAAGCGTTAAAGGGGGTGAGGAGAGTCAGAATCTGGCTTGGATCCAATTTCCTAGTTATGGAAGAGGCGAACTGTTGAATCTTCATTGCTCTAGAAGGATCTGGATCAGGCGCACTGGATAAGAGGGACTTGAAATGGGACACAAAGAGGTGCTTGATGGACTTTTGGTCAGTAGTCCAGGAGGAATCAGGACTTTAAATGGCTAGGATTTGGTTTCTTGCACATTTCTTTGTTGCCATGGTATGGAAGAATCTCATGTTTCTATCCCCTTGACTGAGGAAAGAGATTTTTGTCCTCTGTTTCCACATCTTCTTCTTCATGTCCAGCACACAATCCAGATCTTTTTGGAGGGAAAGGAGCTTGTCGACTCTGCCCTTTTCATTTCCTTCTTCTTGCGCTCTAATTTGGGTCTTTCCTATCTCCTCCAGCAGAAATTTCTTTTTTTCCATTATATTCCCAAAAACTTTACGTTTTCAAGAGCTTAAATTACTTGCTGTTGATTGAAGTTTAAGGGTTATTGACAATAGGGAATTCTCTGAGTTTGATGAGGCCCAGCTATCAGCTATCACTTTCTAACTTGAAGGATGGAGGGTCCACATATTCTCAAATTTGAAGAATTTTTTGGATTTGGTTCTTGGGGAGGTGTACAGAATGAGAGGGGCATGATCAGATACAACAATGGGTTCTGAAATCAGTTTAGCGTTAGGGAACAGCGAGAACCAATCCACATTACCAAAACCCTTATCTAAGATCTCAAACACCTCATCCCCTTTAGATCTCTTGTTGAACCAAGGAAACTTGGGCCCATCCCTTCTCAATTCCATCATATCATTATTATTGATTAAGGATTTTAAGCTATTAGCTCCAGGCAGGAAGAGGGCTCTTTTCCTTGTTTTATCACCTTGTCGAAGAACTTGGTTGAAATCTCCGATAAGGCAAGTGGGTCCTTGATTAGATTGGAGAGATGTATGGATGTTTCCCCAGACTACCTCTCTCTGAGACAGGGTTGGGTGACCATATACTCCTCCTAAGTTCCAAGATACTCCTTTAGCATCAGTTAGTTTAATAAGAATGAGGTGATTGGAAGCTGATATAAGGGATGGTGAGCAGTTTGCTCTTAATCCCATCCATAATCTTCCACTGGCTCCTTGGCTATCTACCCCCCCACTGGTCCACGAACCCTAGGTTAGAGAGTTTGATTGAAATTTCCTTACTGCTAAATTTGGTTTCACAGAGAAAGACAATGTCAGAATTGTACTTCCTCATTAGGTCTTTTAAGTGGCGAACATGCAGAGGCAGACCAAGACCTCTGCAGTTCCAGCTTAGGGCGATCATTGGTACCTGGTGGGCTGTTGAGGGACAGCCACACCTGAACCCAATGGAGCGTTAATGGTCAAGTCTGCTAGTTCATCCGCAAACTCACAGGATTTGTACAAGATCTTAGTCTTAATTGCTTCAACTTCAGATTTATCACCATATTTAAGAAAATCATGCTCAACATTTAAATCATAAGAAAAAAATGGTACCTCAGAGCCATCATCTAGGTGGTTGTCCATCTCCTTCCTGCGTTTGCTACGTTCATGTCCATCTGGTTCTGATCCTGCCCTCTTTCTTCTACCATAAAAGATCTGATCAGTTGGGGCTTCCCAAGGGGCTCAGGTTGGAAGAGATGGGGTCGATTCTGCCCTATAGAAAGCTTTTTTGAGGACTTCCCACCTGATTTCTCTCTGATGGTATTCATTAAACTCCTCGATTTTCTCTTGGATGGACCCTTCTAGACAATTACTTTCGTGGACAAAAACTCCACCGCCGCCAGCTCCAAACCAGATGGCCTGCTCTTCCTCTTGTCTCTGGGAGTCTTCCTCAGCCTCGATGTGTTTCGAATTTGCATTAAACCCTAGGTTGTTGAAATGGATGGAGTTCAGACCAGCAAAAGGGGCTCTTGAAGATCCTTCAAAGAGCCTAGGGTAGACTTTATGAGGCGACTGGTAGCCAAGGAAGATGGGATCAGAATCAGATGAACTGTTATCCGAAGAGAGAAAAATGATTGGTCCCTTGTCTTGGTCCCTTCCATTCTGATCTTCTTCATTTTGGGAACCGTGTCCAATGGGGTCCTCTTGATCCACACCTCTGTTGGCACCTTCCAGACGAAGAAGGCCATTTTGATCTTCAATGATGAGAATGACTCTTGGAGTGGATGGAGGAGAGACTGAAATACCGAAAGCAGCGCCTAATCTTGAGGAGGGTGAACTAGAGTTGGGGGAGCTAGACATAGTTTTATCTGCTCTCCAGCCTGGTTGGACCTATTCTTCTAGGCTTTCACTAAATCTTAAAGAAAGTGGGCCATTGGGAGAGCTGTTGAAGGGGATGGGCTGATGGGAAGCAAAGGTCTCGATTGCTGTAGAGATTAGCTCCAGAGTAAGGCCCAATTGGATAATAGGAGGAGGTTGGAAGCCCAAAGAGAGGGTAAAAGGGGGTTGGTTTCCAGGCCAAACGGGGTCTGTTGCAGCCTGGTGGGGAAGGGGGCAAAAGCTGGAATCCGCCACCCTAGCTACAGCTAGTGGTCCTTGATTACTCTGCATGTTATGATTTGGAACACCTGAGGGAGTGGTGTCGAGTGCCACCTGTCCAACTTCATAAACTGCATGGCTTCCACTTGGAGCAATCTGGTCAGCGTCAGCAGGAGCCTCATTTTCGACACGTGCTCTCTTGGTCAGTTGGCGATCACGCAGCTTCTCCCTTTCTCCGGTCACAATTCAGGCGGGTCTGTCTCTGGATCAGGCCGGGTCGTTTCTGGGCCACCAGGCTTGACCCATAATAGAGGACTCTATTGGGTCAGTTCTAATTTCTTCCATAACCGAGTCGATGAGGCAAGGCTTCTTTCCACGTAATTTCGGGTCCAAGGGAACTAGGTCAAGAGGTGATGGGTCTTCAACTCGAACAGTACCCGAATTACCCAAAAAATGGACAGACTGAGACTGACCCGACCCGACAGACAACTCTGATCCTCCTGGACCAACTTCAAAGCCATGGCCTGCTTCAGGAGCACCATCATGGCTAGGGCTGAGGTTGACTTCACTTAGCTTTAACACCGACGAGCCTTCATAGGAGTTGGAAGGCATATGAAAATTATAAACACCACCTTCTCCCGTGGGAACAAGGAGAGTAGTGTTCCTATACCTTTTTGTATTTGGAAACGCCCTGAGGTCCGAGGTAAACATCCTTATGGTCGGCTTGAAAACAATGCTTGAGTGGATTCCTTGAGAGATCGCGTAGCTCATGCGTTTATCGAGCTTTGCTTCTGCTGCATGGATAGGGGTTTTACAGGACGCCATCGTGTGTCCCACGAGGCCACACTTAAGGCAGACCTTGAATACGCGCTCATAGCGAAATTGGATCCAGATGCGCCCACCGTTATCCAACTTGAGGTAGCAGCCCGGAATAAGAGGTTCGTCAAAGTTTATCCAAACCTTGACTCGTTGAAAGAGCCAACGGCCGTCCCTTTCGTCCGATCGGTCAACGTCCAAGAGAGGTCCCACAAGACCACCCACGTGCGCCGCAAAATCTGGGTGGGCGAAAGCGAAGGGGATCCCATGAAGTTGGATCCATATTTGGGACATGGGGGACCCAATGAATCTGGGGGACGCATAAAGGTTGAGAATCCCTACTATAAGAACGGTGCCGGCTACATTTCATAGACCCTCATTAAGAACAGTGGAGGCATCACGAGGGTTGAAGAATAATAGCAGATACTTCCTCTCTTCAATGTTTTGGACCTCAAAGGGTCCAGAGAGGATCCATAGCCCGTGCAGCAAGGAACTCAATAGGGAAGATGAGAAGTTTCGCTTGTCAACAAGGATGGCTATGAGGGAGCATTGGAGGTTTGAGGAGTTACAGCTCGAGATCGTCGGTGGACATGAGATTTCCACGCTGTGCTTGCCTAAGAAGGGTGATGAGGGGTCCATTACAGTGACTGGTTGGGAAGCTAGGGTACTGAAGATGGGGTTGCTGACGGTAGGTGTGGTCTGGAGGAATGAGGTGAGTGAGGGAGTCAGGAAGGCTCGTAGCTTCTTTAAGATAAGGAAATAGCAATTAAGTGAGTAAGTGGGGAGAAGTTATGATTAAGGTTACTGGGAATGGGGTTCAATCAATGAAAAGAGAGAGGGAACCCAACGGTTTCTCTATCACAGCAGACTAACCTATGCTAGGGAACCTAACCTATGCTAGGGATTAAATGGACAAGACTTCTAACCTACAGAATGCAAGGGCTGGGGATGATTGTTCTTGGGAAGGAGGAGGGTGATGAAACGACGGCTGTGGTCTTGAGATGACAATGGTGGAAGAGGATGCCGGTTACTGTTACATGCAAGGGCATGTACCACTGTAGCAAGAAAGACTCTCAAGAGAGAAGAGAGCTCCTTTCGGAGATTTTGTGACATACTTTGTTTTTTGTTTAGTTTGTGTTAATGTTGAGTTCAATTTGTAATTATGTTATCAGATCTGTAAATTTGGGGCTCTAATTGAGATGTATTTGTAATAATTTTATTTGATAATTTTTGTTCAAAATATAGTCGTTGGTTGATTTATTCTCTCCCTTCTTGTTGTTGGGTTGAGAACTTGAGATAATGGGCAAATGAGAATGGGCACAATATGGTCTTTAACCATGTTAATCAGCAGCTTGCAGCTGCTACATTATCTTACAGCTCCAATTCTGGGGCTGCAGGAATTTCACCACTTCCAGCTGAAATCACTGGAAGTTGTGATTTTTCAAAATTTGCCAAACAACAACTCATGTGGCTGGAAGTTTTGCTGACGTGTCACAAACTTGCAGCTGGAAGAATTTTTACCAAACAAGGTCTTAGTGCGGTCTTGTGGTGGACTCACATGTATTTTGCTACATAAATTATTTATTTAATTAAATAATTATTTTTTGAATTTTGAAAACCAAAACGAAATTTTCTAAAACGGAACCAGATTTTTTTCGCCAAGTTTATCTCTCCCGTTTTACACGTTATGCTCCAAGTTTTTTGAGTGACGTTGGAATATGAGCGTTGCGTATTTTCTTATACAAATACTAACTAGTTCAACTTCCATAAATGAACTACAAAAATATAGACCTCTCTTCTCATTTAAATCAGACGAATTTTTGAGTAGTACGAGTGTAGTTTCTCGTTCGGCTCTCTGCAGTACAACAGAGAGTCGAATATACAGAGTGTGTTGTTTTATCCTAGTGACATCGAGGCTGCTAGTTTGTCGTGCAAATCAACGGGCAGTGCCACGAACGTCTTAAATAGAGCGACATCGTCGGCGACTTAACTAATTGTAATTGTGTCAATTCAGTCTATTTGCATTTTTTACTAACAATTTTAAGACATTCTTATGGTCATGTCGATCAATGATGTTTCCGCTAGAATTTTCGCTGTTGACATCAAACGGTTCATTCCAGCTCGAGGGCGCACACTTCAAGCGCTGGAGGTAAAAGATGTTGTTATTCATGACCATAACAAAAGTGGCGACAAATCTGACCACATTGTCATGCCCGTAGTCGATGACAGAGTCGAGGTAGTCGAGAAGGAGGCTCATAATAAGGCGTTGACAACCTGGATCGATCGAGGATGATTTTCTCTATAAGAATTTCATTCTTAATGGACTCTCTGACGACCTATACGACTACTTCAACACTAATGAAAGTTCTAATAAAAAAAATATGGGAGGCGCTTTAGAAAAATAGGACACCGAGAAAGCTGACACCAAAAAGTATGTTGTCAGCTGCTACCTCAAATTCCAAATGACTGATGACAAATATGTTGAGGCCTAATCTCACGAGCTTAAAAAATTGTACATACGGTAACCTCGAGAGGTATGATTAGGATGAACAATTTCAAGTGGTTGTTATTATTGAAAAGTTATCTGTTTCTTGGAACAATTTTAAAAATTCTCTCAGGCACAAAACTACAGAATTCTCACTGCAAAGTTTGATAACCCGTCTTTGTATTAAGGAGGAGGCTCAAAAGCAGGATCAAAAGGAGGATCCAATCCAGGCCACCACATAATTTCTTCCTGCAATCACATAGCTAAGAGTGATTCGACTTTATTTGATTGTGGCAAGCCGGGTCATATGACACGCAAGTATTGGAACAAGTTTAATAAAACTGCCCACATTAGTGTGAACCTGACAGAAAAATCACCGCTTGTTGCGATGATTTATGAGATCAACTTTGTTAGTGTATTAATAGATGGGTGGTGGGTTGACACTAACGCGTCACGCCGTATCATTGTCAGCTATGACCGTAGTATGTTCAAAACATACACAACTGTGACCGGGTATAAGAAAGTGCTGATGGGAGACAATCACACTATTAATATGATTCTAGTACCGTGGAGTTGAAACTAACCTCCGGGCGAATCTTGACGATGAATGATGTGTTGCATACTTCGAACATAGGGAAGAATATGATTTTAGGTTATCTTCTCAACAAGGTGGGGTTCTTTCAAAGTTTAGGTGCATATTGTTATTTACTTTAACTATGAATGAGGTATTTTTCGGGAAGGGGTATGCTACTAATGGTATGATAAAACCGAATGTTGAGGTTGATATTTTTGTTTACATGTGTTCTGTTAATGTTTGACATGCTAGACTTTGTCATGTTAATAAGTGTTAATTTATTAAATAACTTTATTGTATGTTTGGGAATCATGATCTCATTTGAAATGTTGGATGTTAGTTAAATGAGGTGTTTGGGAACTTCAAGAATTTGGATTTTGGATTTGGATTTGAGTAAAATCTAATAGCATTCACAACATGCTTAAAACATTAGAATTTAAATTACAGTTCTTACCTTGTCAATTGAAATTATGCAATTTCTCGAACATTATATTTATATTTGAAATACAATATTTCAAATTCAAGATTTCAAATGATGAATTTCAAATCAAATAAAGGGTCTCAAACGCAACCTAAGTTTAATTCCTAAAGTATCCATAATGAGTAAAAGCGATTTTTTTGTCAAGCAAAAATTACTAAAACACCTCATAAATCTATAACTTGAGAATGTGAAACTTTTGAATTAGTTCATTTAGATATTTTTGAACTTGATGGAACTTTAGCGATAAATGATAATCGTTATTTCATCATTTTTATTGATAATTGTTCTAATTATACTTGTGTGTATTAAATGAAAAATAAAAGTGACGATCTTGATACATTTAATTTTTTTGTAACTTTAGTTCAAAATTCATTTGAGAAGAAAATAAATACACATGTATTTTGACATGAAAAATAATCTTTAAAAAATCTAATGAGAAGTCGACATGTGTACTCAATGACTGACTGACTCTGCGACAAAAAAGAAGGTTGATAACAAGACCCAAGTCCCTTAACTGCAAACTCAGATCGAAGAAAAATAAAATTGGGTCCCTTAAAATATCTCAATATGCTCGTCATGTTGAAAGATCAATTTTAATGTGAAGAACGTTGAAAACGAAAGTCAAGACAAATCACATACGACCCCAAAAAGTTTATACTTGTGATGAAATTAATAGTTCAAATGCTTTCTTAGAAAGTGATTTCAATCTCCTAGATTCTCTTTTGGATTTCCCGGCTGAGGAAGAGTTTCTATTCATGGATTTGACTCAAAAGATTGTGAACATGATATGTATTAAACTTAAATTGCTCTATGCAAGGTTGAGAACATGATATGTATTCCACCATAGTTTTATAGCATGGTGTATTAAATTTGGGTTGGTTTTGTGTGCGTGAAATTTGCAGTCTTGATGAAGCTGCAAGAAGATAAGAGACCGGTTATACGTACGATTGGAACAGTACTATGGGACCTCCAAATTGCATCTAAAGGTGCATTTGCCTTGTTGTATGGCCACAAATTAAGACACTATATTAAGAAAACTGAGGTACGTGTTTTTTAAATTTACCATCCAATTTTCCTTTGGGACGAGAAGTTTCCCTAAGACTAGCAAAATCTTATTTGTTGAATATACATAATGAAACTCCTCTGAATTCTAAAGAATGCAACAAAATATGTGCATTCACTGTATGAACATGATTGGAGTAATGTCATCTGATGCAAGCAGTTATTTGCTTGAAAAGTTATTATACGATATTATTAGCTTTCATTTATCATGTATCTTCATGTGAGAAATACTGTAATGAAATTTAAAACTTAAATTTATAAAATACTATTGTCTGTAATTATATTTTACACTTTATAATTATATTTTTGTATTACATGATATAAAAATTAAGGTTAAATTACCACCAAGCGCGTGGATCAACTGGTAAGGGGTTGTTCCAGCTTAACCTGAGATCTCGAGTTCGAATCCCAGGGAATGCAGCTGCGTTAAAACTTGGTAGGGAGAGC